>LZPO01118361.1:4137-22810 GCA_001675575.1 Neotoma lepida | reverse complement strand
TAAAATGGAGTTATTCTATAAAGTGGGCTACCTCCTTTAAAGTTGTGTTCAATAGGGTCCCATTAAACCCCCAAAATACAGGATATTGACATTGCTTTTGCTTATCTTCCAGAACTTGATGCTAACACTATTTATTGTTGAAGTCACCATGTACTTGAGTCATACATAGGATAGGGAGAAATCAATCTTGTACTGACCTAGAAGCTTCACCCCTACTGGATAGCTTTCATAGTGTTGGAAGGTGCTGTGCAAGCTACTTGGGGAGAAAAGTCATCAACAGTCTTATAGGGTGTGAACCCTGTGATATACAATGATTTGTCTGGCAAAATATGCCCACTGGTACAATAATGGCATGGATGCTTTGGGAGTAGCCAACTGATTTCTGATTGGATTTGGAACACACTCCACAAGATAGAACTCATGCTTGGTACTGTTAACTTGGCCAAGAACCCATAGCTGGGTAGGTCCTAGGTCATTATTGTTTAGTTAAATGGACATAGTATTAAACTGTACCCTAAATACTTATTTTTATTCTCATACATCAGTGCCACTCTCAACCTTCATCACAAAAGCTTCTTTTTTTTTTGTAGTAGATGGTGGTTAATACAGAAACACACAACTGGTTTAAGTGCAAAGAATAAGAGCCTGTTGAATACTTAATCCTAAATGGCACACATCTCTCCCTAAAGTTCAGTGATCATCTCAGAAGAAGGATGGAAAAGTTGCATGCAGCAGAAATAGTAGAAAACTGTTGTGAAACAGTTTTGTGGTCGTAACAAGGACATTACACACAGGAGCTCAAAGTGGCTATGACTGCACACACAAGACCTGCAGAAGATAAAGCCAGCCAAAATGTCCACATGAATCACTGTGGGACTCATGAAGTCCCATCCCTAACTGAGGAACTATTGGTAACTATCATTGCTGGAGGAGGAATAGTTTATTTTCAGATTTAGCCTTTGATAGACTGTCCACATTCCTGTGGATAGCCCTCCACCCACATATTGGCAGCACTAAGTGAATTCAATGGTTAAGAAAAAGAGTATATGACATTTGGAGGAAAAGTGGTGAGAGGTGTTGAGGAGTTGAAGGGGAGTGATAGGGGGATAGATTTGATTAAAATACATTATATTCCTGTATGAAATTCTCAAACAACATTTTTAAATGTATGGAGTATAAGGGGCTACTTTTTGTTTGTTTGTTTTTCGAGACAGGGTTTTTCTGTGTAGCTTTGCGCCTTTCCTGGAACTCAGTCAGTAGCCCAGGCTGGCCTCGAACTCACATAGATCCTCCTGCCTCTGCCTCCCGAGTGCTGGGATTAAAGGCGTGCACCACCACTGCCTGGTGGGGCTACTTTTCAAAGGGTCAGGTGCTAAAGCTAATCATGCCTGAATTTGTGTCTCTTCTCTCCTATACTTGAGATTCCATTTGAAGAATAATTTTTAGTTCAAGCTATTAGAATTTTTATTTTGTTTTAAGTTCAAAGGGAAACAGATAGCATGTTTTCAAAAATCCTATAATCATCATTGTATTATTTCAGGCAGGGGTCCCATAGCTTGAAGAAATAAAAACAAACGAAATTTATAAAATTGTGAATTTTTACAATAGAAGTATTTTTGCAGATTGCTATCAATCTTTTTTAAAAGATTTATTTATTTTATGTGCATGTGTGTATGTGCTGGAGTCTATGGATGTGTACCACTCGAGTGCAATGCCTGAGGAAACCACTGAGCATCTGATACCCTGGAACTGGAGTTATTGGCAGTTGTGAGCCAGGTAGGTGCTGGGAACTGAACCCAGATCCTCTGGAAGAGCAGGAACACTTTTACCACTGAGCCATCTCTCCAGCCTCAGCTCTATGAATCTCATGCCTAGGTAGCACTATAAATTGAGATCAATGAAATATTATGGAATAATGTGGCAGGTCACTCTTTCACATTCAAATAAAGAAACAGGGGCTGGGAAGATAGCTCAGTGGGTAAGAGTACTTGCTGTACAAGCATGAAGACCCGAGTTCAAATCCCTGGCACCCATGTTAAAAAGACAGGTGTGGCCACATGTGTGTTTGTAACCCCAGTGCTATGCAGGGTGCAGATAGAGAAGGAAGTAAGGGGAGGTGATAGGGAAACACCTGGCATCCTCCTCCAGCCTCCGCATGGGCACACTTGGGCATATGGACCTGCACACATGTGTGTACATGCACCACACACACACACACACACACACACACACACACACATATCATAGGATTCCAGGACTCTACCATCAATCTGCATCTGGCCATTATTCCTCCCTGCTGGGAGCTCAGTTTACCCCTCCTGGAGATTCTTGTGTGTCCGAATGGAGCTTCCCAGAAGGCTTTGCTAGATAGAGCCCAGGGTGCCCTGGAAAGCCACAAGGAACCCTAATCTAAGAAGAATCGCTACCTGTTCATCTGTCTAGCATCCTCTGGGGACTTGTGCTGCTGATGTCTCTGAACATCTCCAACTCCAGGCTCTAGTTCTCAGCACCATCCATCTGAAGGGATGCACTTCTAATCCAACAAATAAGACCAGAGAGGAAGGAGGAAAGGTTGGAAATAACACATATGGAGCTTTGAACCTGGGGAAGGGTGGTGAGAAAGGCTGAAATAGAATCTCAGACCTCTCTGCCTGTGATCTGTTCTTATCTTGTTCCCTAAGGTTAATGAATCTGTCATTGGAAAAGACCAGCCAGCAGGTACCAGCAAGTGCGCCAGATGTTCTTTTCAGTGATTCCCATCACGCGATCACTGGTCACATGGGATGACCTGCTTCTCACAGCCTACTATTCAAATTGCAGGTGACCACCTGCTTTCTCTACTCAGCAAACAGAAACCCCTCTTGTTTGCATCTGCTACTTCCTGTCATAGTGCCTGATAACTTCATGGTCCCCAAAAGTCTGCAGAACAAGAGCAGTGATCACTCTCACTTTCCTTCTCTCTTCTGTCCTCCCTTCTACCACATGCTCTCTCATCCAGCAAGCACATTTGAACTCCCATGGTAGATTCAGTACACAGTGAAGCCATGGTGCCTGCCTCCTGGACCTTCTAACCCAAAGAGTTAAAGAGATGTTCAAGAAACATTTGCACTTTGTCTTCTTGCAAATGTATTAAGTGCATGAAGGAGACGTGGGGGGGCGGGGGTAATGTAGGACCTATGCAGTAGGGAGGCTGACCAAATCCTGGTACCAGGGGAGGCTTTCTGGAAGAAAGGATATTCATACTGAACTGTGCCACAGAATCAGGAGTTTCAGCTGCAGGTATGAAGAAACAACAGATGGATACAGAAGTGTGTGAGGGAGTTCAGCCTTAAGGAAGAACCATGAGGTCTGGGAAAAGAATGTGCTGAAAACGAGGTCAGAGTAGTGAGTAGAGGTCAAATACAAATTACTTTGGAGGCTCTGATAAGAATTTTAACCTTGGTCCAGGGAGATGGTTTAGCATTTATTATATACAACACAAGGGGAGTGGTTAGGTAATGTCAGTAGGAGGTCTCTATAGATGGTCTCTGTAGATGTGCAGTCTCAGGCTATACATATGAATGTTCTGAGGGCTGAGGTTTGAAGTTGGTGCCACTCCATTGGAGTGCACATGGCCCACCTGACCCCAGCTTTTCTGTACATGCATCTGTGCATCCGTCCTTTTGATATGCCTTCAGCATCTTAGTCAGATTTCCAGGACTCTGAAAATGGCAGAATGACTTGGTCAGATCTACATCTTAGAGTTGCAGAGAATGATCTACAGGTTAGCAAGGAGGCCTAAGGCCATGGTGGTAGTGGGGAGGGGTGACACAGGAGGAGAACTGCCGGATTTGTTTGAAGGATGAACAGCTATGTATTGCTGTAATACATATGGTTGGCATGCAATGTCTCAGGACTGTCAAGGAAGTTGGCGCTCATTTTGGTAGTTTGAGTGGTGGAGCAGAGACGGGGCAGGGGCTAGAGAAGACTCTCTTGTTGGGGTGTGGGCAGATTGGAGAACGCACCATGGGTTCAGACAGGATGAGTGTAGTTTGAGAAATGTGTGAGAAAGTCAAGTGAGGCTTTGTGGACAGTCAGATGTGGACGCATTGAGGCAGAAGAGAGATGAAGTTTGGGGTACTGTGTGGAGTCTCTGTGTACTGGGTTGAGATTGTTGATGGAGCAGATACTAAAGATGGGACACCAGTCTTTAAATGTGACAGAGAAGAGAACAGAATGGCTAGGGAGATGGGCCTAGAGTGACAGAAATATGAGGGACACCTCAGAAGAAAATGCTGTCCTGACTAAGGGAGGCTCCTTCAAGAGGAAGGCGTGCGGGGTATCCCAGGGCTAGTAACGTGTACGGCTGGTTTTCCAAGAAAAGTGCAGTGGGATGGAAGAGGGATCCAGGGAGAAATTGAGGTCAGACAACTCTGGAGGATGACTGGAGGAGGGAGTGAGGTAGGGGAAAGTGCTTTTTGTGGCTGATTTACTCTTTTTAAAAGTTTTAATTGAAATATTACATCATTTCCCCCCCTTTCTCTTTCCTCTGACACCTTCCATCCTACTCTTCCACCCCCTCTCAAGTTAATGGACTCTTTGTAATTATTATTGTGACATGTACATATTATAATAAATATATAAATATAATCTACAGACTGTTAATTGAAAATTCATACAATATATTTTGATTGTGGTTTTCCCTCTCCCAACTGCTCTCAGATCCCCACCCATTCAACTTCACATTTTTCTTTCTCTCTTTAGAAAACAAACAGGCAAATAAAAAACAAAAACAGCAAACAGAAATTTTTAATAAATGAAGGAGCACAAAAAACCATACATATACACATTAAAAACAAAATCAGAAACCATAATACACAAGCAAAAGACCAGTAAGATTAAAAATGCTCAAACAAAGCAGTAAGAGGCAAAACAAAAACAAACAAAAACTATGAAGCCATCATTGAGACTGGTGTAAGATGAAATCTCAAATTTCGGTTTGTCTTTCCCTGATGGTGAAGGATGTTGAACATGCCTTTAAGTGTTTCTCAGACAGTTGTATTTCATCTTTTCAGAACTATTTAGTTCTGCACACCATTTTTAAAGTGGGTTATTTGTTTTCTTGAGGTCCAATTTTTTTGCTTCTTTATATATTTTAATATTAACCCTCTAATGGATGCATAATCCATGTTGTAGGCTGCTGCTTTGTCTGAATGATGGTGCCCTTTGCCATATGGAAACTTTACAGTTTTATGAGGTCATATTTATTTATTTAAATTCTTCTCTCATACATTACATCCTGACCACAGTCTCCCCTCCTTCTACTCCTCCCGGTCTCCCCACCTCCCCTCTTCCTCAGATCCACTCCTCCTCTGTTTCTCTTCAAAAAACAAAAGAGCAGATGAGATCCGACTTATTAATTGTTGTTCTTAGTGCCTGGGTTATCCTTATCCTGTTCAGGAAGTCTTTCCCTGTGTCTGTGGGTTCAAGATTATTTCCCTCTTTCTTCTCTGTCAGTTTCAGAGTACCTGGCCTTATATTGAGATCATTGATTCTTTTTCTAGTTGAGTTTTGTACAGGGTGATAAATAAGTTTCTATTTTCATTATTCTACTGCAGCCATTCAATTTGATTAGTACCATTTGTTGAAGATGCTGTCTTTTTTCCAGTATATATTTTCTGTATTCTTTATAAAAAAAAAATCAAGATAGACTGTGTGACTAATGGACCGCACTACAGCTTCCACAAGATTTTGTGTATTTGTTTGCTTTTATTTTTGTTTTGTTTCTTTGTATTGTTTGGTTTGGGGTTTTCCTTTTAAATTTGGTTTTGCTTTGGGAGGGGGTGCAAGGGCAGAGGGCAAATTTGAGATAAGTGAGATTAGAATATATGATGTGAAATCCACAAAGAATCAATAAAAGTAAAAAAAAATCATGTCTATAGGTGAGTGGACTTATATATGCATCTTCAATTTGATTCCATTGATCAATGTGTCTGCTTTAATGGCAATACAATGGTTTTTGTTGCTGTTGTTGTTGCTTTTTTTAAAACTATACCTCTGCAATATAACTTGAAATTGGGGATGGTGATACCTCTAGCATCTCTTTTATTATTCAGAATTATTATAGCTACCCTGCTTTTGTGCATTTGTGTGTTTCGATACAGAGCTGAAAATTGTTCTTTCAATATCTGTGAAGAATTGTATTGGAATTTTGATGGAGAGTGCATTGAATCTGTAGATTGCTTTTGGTAGGATAGCCATTTCACTATATTAATCCTATGATCCATGAGCATGGGAGATATTTTCATCTTCTGATGTCTCCAATTTCTTTCTTCAATGTCTTAACATTTTTTATTATACAAGTCTTTCACTTGCTTGGTTAGAGTTATTCCAAGATATATTTTGAGGCTATTGTGACAAGTATTATTTCCATGATTTCTTTCTCTGTTTATCTTATATATGAAGGCTGCTGGGTTTTGTGAGGTAATTTTGTATGCTGCTACTTTGCTGAAAGTGCTTATTGGTTGTAGAAGTTTCCTGGTGGAGTTTTTACGGTCTTTTGTGTATAAAATCTTATCACCTGACAATAAAGATACTTTGACATCGTCCTTTCCTATTTTATCCCCCTCTCTGATCTTCAGTTACCTTATTGCTCTAAGACTTTAAGTACCATACTGAATAGGTATGGTGAGAGTAGACATTCTTGTCTTGTTCCTGATTTTAGTGGGAATGCTTTGAGTTTCTCTCCACTTAGGTTGATGTTGGCTATGGGCTCATTGTTCATTGCCTTTATTATGTTGAGGTATGTCCCTTGTATCCCTAGTATCTCCAGGACTTTCATTATGAAGTGTTGTTGAATTTTGTCAAAAACCTTTTCTGCATCTAATAAGATGATCATGTGGTTTTTGATTTTCAGTCTTTAGATAGTGGATTATGTTTATTGATTTGCATATGTTAAACCATCTCTGCATTTCTGGGATGAAGCCCATTTGATCATGGTGGATGATCTTTGTGATGTGTTCTTGGATAGAGTTTGCAAGTGTTTTACTGAGAATTTTTACCTCGATGGTCATAAAGAAAATTGGTCTTTAATTCTCTTTCCTTTTGGGGTCTTTATGTGGTTTCAGTATTTTGCCTAAGGGTCTGTTAACCTTACTGATTTTTTTCAAAGAACTAACTTTATTTTATTGATTCTTTACATTGTTTTGTTGTTGTTTCTAGTTTATTGATCTATAGTTTAATTATTTCTTGCTATCTACTCTTCTTGGGTGTCATTTCTTCTTTTTGTTCTAGAGCTTTCAGGTGCACTTTTAAGTTGTTAATATGATATCGCTCCAATATTTGAGTGTAAGCACTTAGTGCTATGAACTAGCCACTTAGAACTGCCTTCATTGTGTCACATAGGTTTGGGTATTTTGTGTTTTCATTTTCATTTGATTATAAAAAGTTTTTAATTTCCTTCATAATTTCTATCTTGATCAACTTTCATTCAGTAGTGAGTTGTTCAGTTTCCATGAGTTTGTAAGCTTTCTGTTGTTTCTATTGTTGTTTGTACACAGTTTTAATATGTGGTGGTCAAATAGGATGCAGGGTGTTATTTCAATTGTCTTTTATCTGTTGAGATTTGTTTTGTGTCCTAGGATGTGGTCAATTTTAGAGAATGCTCCATGAACTACTGAAAAGGAGAAGGTATATTCTTTTGTGTTTGGAGGAAATGTTCTGTAAATATCTGTTAGGTCCATTTGGTTTATGACATCAGCTCCAACATTTCTCCATTTGGTTTTCTTCTATTAATGAGAATAGGGTATTGAAGTCACCTGCTATCACCGTGTGAGGATCAATATAATATTTTAGCTGTGGTAGAGTTTCTTTTATGAACTTGAGTACCCTTGTGTTTGGTATATAGCTGTTTAGAATTGTAGTATCTTCTTAGTGAAGTTTCCTTTGGTGAGTATGTAGTATACATCCCATCTCTTTTGGTTAGTTTTATTTTGAAGTATGTTTTGTCAGATATTCAAATAGCTACATTTGCTTGAAATATCTTTTTCCATCTTTTGCCCTAAGGTAATGTCTATCCTTGATGTTAAGGTGTGTTTCTTGGATGCAGCAGAAAGAGGGATCATGTTTTTGAATCCAATGTGTTAATCTGTGTCTTTTCGTTGGATTTGAAAACAAGATCTTATTATTTGGTCTTTTCATAGGTTCCCAAATTTACTGGATTTTTTTGTGCCTGGATATTTTTAGATTTAACATTTTCTTTGACTGAGATATCCATTTCTTCTACCTTGTTCTCAATGACTGGCATTCTCTCTCCCATGTCTTGTACTCTGTTGGTAAGGTCTGTCTCTGGGGTTTTTGTTTGACTTCTTAAAATTTTTATTTCCAGTTTTATCTCAGTTTAGATTTTTTTTTTAGTGATTCTATTTCTATTTTCATGTCTTGAACTGTTTCCATTATTTCATTTCACTCATAGTTTGTGTTTTCACATACTTCATTAAAGAATTTATTCATATCCTCTTTAAGTTCCTTGAACAAATTCATAATACTATTTTGAAGTTCTTGTCTTATGTTTCTGCTATATTACATTCCTCAGGGTCTACTGCAGTAAGGTTACTGGATTCTGGTGGAGGCACATTGTCTCGGCTGTTAATGTTTGTGATTTTGCACTGGTGTCTAGACATCTGTGCTTGGTTGGTTGGTTGGTGGTTGGTTGGTTGGTTGGACATCTGTGGTTAGGATGGTTGAGGTGATTCTATATGTTGATATCTGGTCTAGTTTTTGTTTTGTGGGTGTTCCATTACTTGGTTTCTGCTGACCTCTTGGATCTTAGGGAAGTGTGGTGGCTGTAGTTACCTGGTACGGAGTGTTTCTGCAGGTCAGTGAGTGGCAGAGAGGAGTAGAGATGGGCTAGGAGAAAAGGCTAAGTCCAGGTCTGGTGTGGTTACTGGGGCGCCCCAGGTAGAAAGTGTTTCTAGGTACCAGTAGCTAATGCAAAGGAATAGGAATGGGCTAGAAGGGAGGGCTGAGAGAGTCCACAGCAAAGTTTTATGCAGTCCCCAGGGAATGGAGGTAGGGTAGAAAAAAAGGGTTCAGCAAGCAGGCAGACTGGTACAGACAGGGCTGAGGATGAGACTAGCGAGACTGTAATGAAGGACAGGAAGGAGAGTCACCTACTGAGTCTCTTTAGTGTCACTTGTATGTATATGCCTTTAGAGCTGACTTCTTGATATTGGATAACCAGTTACAGGGCTCATCCCTGGGGAATGCTGACTCTCCTCCCAGCAGTCATTAATTGCCTGTAGCTCTTCACTAAGCCCCATTTTTAAAGCCAGCTCAGCTCCAAGACTCCCCAACCTTGCTGCACTCAGGCTGTTTGACAATGATTTGGGAATTTCCATACCATTATGTAGTTCTTTCCTCCAGATTGAAATATTCTTTTCTGGAGAGAAGAGGGAACTCATAAGATTCAGGAAGCTCAGAAACTTACAAAATTTACAAGACCCATGAGGCCCCTCCCCAAAGTTCTCTAAGCAGCAAACCATTGCTTGTGAGAGGATACTCTGCTGTGGAGCTGCCTGCAAGCCAGGATGCTGCTTATGCATTGTTAATCATGCTTTTTTTGGCTTTTAAAATTAATTAATTACCTAACTATTACCGCCTCAATCACAGTTTCCCCTCCCTCCCCTTTCTCCTCCCAATCCTTCCCACTACCATCCACCCATTCTCCTTTCTCTACAGGAAAGTGCAGTCTTCCTGTGGATATCAACCAACCATGGCATATCAAATTGCAATGAGACTAGGCACCTCCTCCTATTAAGGCTGGATGAGGCAACCCAGCAGAAGAAAAGGTTCCAAAACCAGGTTACAGAGCCAGAGACAGCCCCTGCTCCCACTGTTAGGAGTCCCACAAGGAGACCAAGCTACACAACTGTAACATATATGCAGAGGGCCTAGGTCAGTCCCATGCAAGTTCTCTGGTTGTTGGTTCAGTCTCTGTGAGCCCCTATGAGCCCAGATTAGTTGATTCTGTCAATTTTCTTGTGGTGTTCTTGACTATCAGGCTTCTACAATCCTTTCTCCCCTCTTCTGCAGGATTCCCTGAGCTCTGCCTAGTGTTTGGCTGTGGGTCTGCATCTGTTTCCATCAGTTTCTGGGTGAAGTCTCTCTGGTGACAAATTGTCACCCATGCTTTTTGGTGATGCAGCTTCCCAAGCCACCTATGCTCCTGTAGGTAACCCCAATAAACTCACTGGTTTGCCTAGCTTTCTTTGCTCAGTGCTCTATCTGGGTTTGATAGATGTTTGCTCACTTCTTCACAGAAAAATTTATGTAGCACCCACCCACCAACCATCCCCTCTCTCCACCAAACCTACTGCATGCACTTGCTTCCTTCTCTACCACTTTGGGGTACAAAGCTGTTTCCTATAGATAAGGATACACCTGTCACTCAGATTCAATGAATAGCAACATTTCACCCGATTTACCTTACTTATCTTATTTTTCTTTTTACCAGAAAATGCATAAAGCATATTAGAATCTTTGTGTTCATAGCATGTTAGTTTTTCGTTTGATTCCTATTTTAATGCAATTGTTATATTGTATATGATTCAAATACAGTGACAGTTTGTGCCTCTTTCTACCTCCCAACAGCATCAAATGAGGCTGTTTGGTTACATTTCGCAGAGGGGTGCATCTGGGCCTCTAGTACAACCAGGCTATAATGGAACCTGGGGAAGGGTAGTGTAGTTTAAGCACACCAAAGACCCACATATCCTTCCATGTGTCCCAGATAAGCCATGAGAATCATACTTTAGGAGATTAAGTTAGGGTTTTGTCTTAATTTGAGTTGCTATATCATAGTATCTTAATATTGGATAACTTATCAATAGTATAAACTTATTGGTTACAGTGCAAGAGTCCATAAGGTCAAATATCAAAGTATAAGCAGGTAGTGTGTCTGCTGAGGATTCATTTCTCATGGACAGTACCTCCTGTGTCCCCATGAAGCAAAGAGGATGGAAGGCTTTTCATCCCAATAAGAATATGAAATCCCCATTACCTCCCAATGTCCCCTCCGCTAAAACCCAGAAGAATAGAAGTTAGTTTTTGGAGAGACACAAGCACTCAGAACCTCATAGGTACTACATGAGCTTGGAGTTGGGAATTGTCTACATCTGTCTGACTCTTACACTCATGCCTCTCTTCATTTCCCTAGAAGACCACCCGTGAGAGCACAAAATTGTAAGGAGGCCTCAACCACCTTCAAGATTTGTAATCACTGTAGGAAAGAGGGATCTGAAGGCCATGTCTACTGAGTTTCTGGGCCAGTATTGCTAAGGGATAATATTCTACAACACAGCCAGTGGGCTCCCCCAGAGCAGTGGCTCAGCAGCTCTGAGTCTTTAAGGTCTGGACTAGCAGGATGCCAGGTGCCTTGGCTCACTCTCACTGGCTGAGCTTATCCCACATCCTGGGGCTCTCGGGAGCTGCAATCTTCTCTCCTCGGTTGTTGTCAGCACCAGAGCATATGGTGAAAAAGCAATGAGTTCTACATGGATGACAGTTCAAGATGCTGTTTTGAAAAGTGGGGGAACCTGAGTTCTATTTTCCTGAATCCCATCAAAACAAGTCATGCACTCTTAGAATGGCATGGGATGGTCTTACCCAGACAACACTTGTTATTCGGAAATGTACACCCCACTCCCAAATCTGTTATTGATCAAGGCTTATGTGTTAGGCACCACTGGGATCGTTCCTAGGAGAAGGACTACCCTTGGTTTTAAAGAAAGCACATGGGTCAGTGTACCCCAGGACTGGTGTATTCTCTCCAGCTCCCTCCAACCTCCCTTTCCTTTTCTTCTTTTTTTAAACATGCTATTTTTTAATTAAAAATTGTTTTTATACAATATATTTTGATCCCATTCCTCTTCCTCAACTCCTCTCAGATCCTCCCCGCCCCCTATTCATCTAACTTTATGTTCTTTCTCTTTCTCTTTTTCAGAAATTATCTGTTCCTTTTCTTGAGTGTGTTTTTGCACCTCTACTCTCTACTCAACCCACAGGAGTTCCCACACATACACAGGCTACATACACACTACACACACACACACACACACACAACACACACACACACAGGATAACAAACATAAAAATATGTTTAACATTGTTTGTCGATAGAGAAATACACAGACAAAGTGTGGTACAACCATGTAGGAGAATACTAGTTAACCACAACAGATTAAGTTATTTGTGTGGAGGAATGCTGACATTATGCTACAGTAAAAGAGCTGGCTACAGAGGTCACATTTGTATGCCTATAGAATAAGTCAATCTGTGAGGGCTTATTTAGATGCATTAGTGTCTATGCACTGGGTAAATGGAGGTTGACCGCTAATGAGTATAGCCTTTTTAGGGTAAATGAAAATGCACTGGAATCAACTGATAGTGATGTTTGCACAGCTGTGAACCTACTGCAAACCACTGAGCTGGGCAAGTGCAGGGCAAGAGCAGTATGTGACTTCAATAAAGCTATTAGGCACAGCAAGGAACAGTGAGGAGGGCAGTGAGGCTGGAGGCAAGTCACAGAAGTGGGTCTGTGGGAAAACCTGAGGCCTCTGTGTGTGACAGTGACAACAACAGAGTTGTGCCTTGGTAGGGGATACTTGGTGGGAGGTATAGGAGGATTTAGTAAGGGAGATAAGGATCATCTTTTGTTGAAGTGCATCTGCCTGCAGTCACCTGAGTTGGGGATCCAATCCCATTCCTTGATTTGGCCTCCACTGCATCTGCCACATGCTAGCTGAAGTCAATCACTGGGAAATGGGGTCCCTTCCTTGCCTTTCTGCTCCTAAGATGTATTACTCCCTAGCTCCTTCTGTCACCAAGCAAGACCACCTGGGCAGTGGCCTAGCTCACAGCTACTCTCTCTCAGGAAGCAGCCCAGTGATGTTTCAGTTTCATGGGCTCCAGCCTCTGGCCACAAGCTGATTGATCTCTGGTGACCATTGTTCCCAGTGGGAGCAACTGATTCTTTCTTCTCTGAGATATAGGGTCATTGGTTGAACTGGTCCGCAGCGTTGACCAGGGTCTTGGGCTGCTGGCACTGAGCTCTCTGGTGCTCTCCTGGATCAGGCCCATTCTGAAATCTGAAGGTTCTTCTTCTGGTCCCATGAGTTAGAAAGTTCCTCGGAGTTCTGACAGGCGTGGCTCAGCCCAGTGTGGACTGAGATAAGTTCACTTTCCCAAGAAGTCTAGTTTCAGGAACTGTGGTCATGAAAGAATTTCTTGGCCCTCAGAAAGGATATTACAAGAAGAAAGGTTTGAGAGATCTCCATATTCTGATTGGTACAGACTTTCTTCCTCTGGCTCTCCCTGAGGGGTACCGCCCTCAGTGCCAGTGTGGCACCCCTTCAGGAGGAAAGGAATACTGGGCATGCAGGATGGAAGCCGTCTCCTGTAGGCAGGAATGCTGTGGGAAGGGAAAGGAGAAATGTGGTTCTTATGGGTCAAGACCCATATTCAAGCCTTGCTTGTCACCTCCATCCATACAGAGTGACTTTCTCAGCGGACCTGGGTATGATCCCCCTATTCTCAGACAAATGTGACCCCTGATAAACACCAGGTGCCCCAGATTTCATTTCTGCTTTGGGGGAACCCACTGGTAATATCCAGAAGGCAGTGCCAGGTCTGGTGGCAAGGACTCCAGGGTGCAGAACATGGGGTATGGCCTGTTTCTGGGACCTGGTGTGACTAGAAAAAGAGACAAAACAACAAGTGTTGATCTTACCTGGCATTCAGCTGCCTCCACAGGCTGCCAAGAACACCCACCTCAGGAGAGCAGCAGGAGAGGGCAGAGGAGGAGCCCTGCTATCTGAAAATCCACCTACCACAAAAACTGAAGCCACAAAACATTCAAATGTCACTGATGTAACACAACTGCGTGAGGTTCATGAAGATTAACCCAGTAAAAAGACTGCTTCCTTTCACACATCCCTGTGATACCAGCATGCATCCAAATGTGTAAACACATGATGTCACTTCTAAGCCATTTCTACTTCCTTTATCAGATGGTATCTATGTGAACCCTCTTGGTTTCTTTGCATCACTCCTCTTAAATTTCAGTGGAGGGGAAGGGAAGAAGAAAAGGAAGGGCAGAAAGAAAGAATGAATAAAGAAAGGAATGAGAGAAGAAAGAACAGAATGAGGAATGAATGAAGGAAAGATGGAAGGGAAGATTACATAAATGTGATGTGGGTGGTTAGGGACGAGTGTGAAGATTGTCTGAGAACCCAGGAGAAGGGGAGAAGGAAGTTGCAGAGGCCAGCCTGGCAGTCCCATGTCCTTTTCATGGTGGAATTTTTTAGATTTCTGTTTTCTTTGTGAAATTTCCTAAGACGATGTTCCCAGGAGGCTGGGCTGTTGACTCATCTCCATGAAGGATAAAGGTTAACCCATCCCTCTCACTGCACATTGTTTCTGCATCAAATGCATATGTGCAGGGGGCTGCTGTGACCCAAGCAGACCACAGTCACTGTGGGGAGTCATCACAAGACTATTTGTGTGGCTGACGGGAGTAGAAGAAACAATTTCCCCAAGGCTTAGTTTGGTCTAAATAAAAACGTGACAATGAGATTTGCCATTAAGAGGTGAACGTAGTCATGTTAGAAGGTTGAAAAGGCCTTTTTGGGGGTGGGCACTCCTGACTTTTTCTAGCCTAGGGAAGATGTTGCCCCAAGTGACTAAGTTTGGGTAGGGCTCACTTACTAATCTTTTGATGACCAATCCAGTAGGAGTTTTAGCTGGAGGGTCCAAAGCCCACCAACTAAATAGAGTAGGATTTAGACAATGGGCCCCACATAACACTGCTGCCAATGGCTGCAACCTGAGTAGGACCAAAGGCCTGAACTATGACTTTGGACATTGTCTCTAAATGAGTGAGTTTGGAAGCACTGTGTTTATATGTGTATATTTAAAATATCATTTTACTAGAGATAAACAATTTTCCTTAACCCATTCTGGCACCTTTTAATTTCTTTCCATATACTAGCATCCTGAACAGAAAGAGAAAATTGGTTCAAACCCTTCTCAACAATGGAAGGTTTTGGCAAATGATATTATTATATCAGTCTGTCATCAAGTATTCAAATATTCATATAACAGCCAGTTGGTGCAAACAGGAACAAGAAACATAGGTTATGCAAATTAGACATTTTGGTCCTTTTAAAATAATTTCCTCTCCATATGGGTCCTGCTGTTTTAAGTTCCACCCAATAGATAGAACTTGCCATTGGCTGTTGTGCTATTCACATCGCTGGGTTGCAGAGGCCCAGGAACTTTTGAAACAATAGGGTCCCCATGTGCAGGTGGCAGCAATGCCTTGGTAAGGAAATTGTTATCTTTTGTGGGGTTTATTTGTTACCTGATGGTGGATTAGGGTCAGGAGGAGATTTGAATTCAGAACCCTTGAACCCACTTGAATAATCTTCCCAGTAGACATTCTTAGATTTGTCCATATGGACTCATGTTCTTATGAGTTTCACCAGCCATATATACTATCCTGATTTTAGGCCTCTATGTGACAGAGAATATCTGTTACTGCCAATGGTAGGCCCAATGTGTCACTCTCATGGGCTCACTTTCCAGAGTGGAAGTTGCTTGACTTTGAGAACATCTCACCTTTTAATCATCACCTCCCTTAGCTCACCTGCATTTGTTCTCACCAGATTGGTTTTGGGATTTGATGACATGGTCTAATGGCCTGTCTGCCACAGGTATCTGAAATGCTATCCATACCCAGGCTCTGGAAGATCTTGTAACTGTAGCTCTCCTCTCTTTCCTGCGCCATTAGTTTGCCTGTCTCCACTGGGTGGGTCTTGCCAGCATCAAGCTGTATTAGGGCTTTGAGAAGTGACAGCATGGTGCTGTGCTTGGACAAGAGTGTGTCTCACATGTCAGGGACTGCAGTGGTCTGTTTGTGTGTAGGTCAACCAGTGGTTATCTGGAGTCTGCTATGAACTAACTGAATCTTGATTCCCTAGAACTTAGCTTTTATTATAGATGGGATCTAGCTACAGACAACCAATATCAGATATTCAGAAAGTGACCAATGAAATCAAAACAAACAAGCCTAGCTGGACGGTGGTGGCATACACCTTTACTCCCAGCACTTGGGAGGCAGAGGTAGCTGGATCTGTGAGTGTGAGTCCAACCTAGTCTACAGAGCAAATTCCAGGACAGCCAGAGTTACACAGAGAAACCCTGTCAAAAAACAAAACAAAACAAAACAAAACAAAAAACAGGCCAGGAAGCTGAAGAACAATGGGACAGGGCTGGGACTGCTGATGTCATCAGGGAAGGTCTGTGTCAGGGACTTTCATCAGATTTCAGCTCAAATGTTACCTCCCCAGGAAACCTGGGCTGACTTCCTAGACCAGGTCTCCACCCACTCTAATCTTCCAAGGCACCTAGCTCCCTCCCACAACAGACTATGCCATTTCAGCTTCTCTCTCTCTCTCTCTCTCTCTCTCTCTCTCTCTCTCTCTCTCTCTGTCTCTCTCTCTCTCTCTCTTTTGTTTTTTTGAGACAGGGTTTCTTTGAATAGCCTTAGCTGTTCTGGAACTCGCTCTGTAGACCAGGCTGACCTCAAACTCACAGAGATCCACCTGCCTCTGCCTCCAGCATGCTGGGATGAAGGGTGTATGCCACCACCGCCCAGCTTCAGCTCTCAATTTTGTGTGCATTTGGGTGGTTAAGGAACTGGAGAGTGGGAATGGCTGCTGGCTGGAACCTCTCAGGTGAAAGCTGATAGATGGGTGGGTCTACCACCTCTTCTCCAGAGCTGATCCTCACAGGTTTGCTCCTCAGCCAGGCTTCTCTTCCTTCCTCTCCACTTCAGCCTTTTGAAGTTCTGTGGATTCTACCTCCTTCTCAGGCCTGCATCTTCCCCTGCAGCCCTTCTACCATTGTCTGAATTCAAATCTCGCCTTTGTAGGGCCTCTATGTTTGGCTTACATTTTCCTGGTACGTTTTGATTGCTCCTTTCTGGGGAAACCTCTGGCTCATTTATTTCTTGTGTATCTCTTGCTTGTGACACCAGGCTTGGCTTTTCTGCTATTGTTGATATTTATAACCCTGTGGGAGAAGCAATTCAGACTTGCTGGGACAATAATTGGCATGTGAATGTGACAGTCAGCAGGTTTGAAGTTAGAAGAGTGGCATTTAGGAAGTTTGGACTGTGGACTCTGATTCCCTCAGTTCAAATCCCATCCCTGCTTATTTGTCTTCATGAATTCAGACAAGGATCTTTAAGTCCTCAGCTTCTTTGAGTACAAAATGTGGATTTAACAGGCCTTGCCTTCAGAAGTTGTTGAATTAACTCATTGGTGCATGTGGAACTGGAGCATGATGTCAGGCCTCTGGTACACATTTGCTGATTTGGCTTTGCATTCTTGCTTTTGTGCTTATTTATTTTTTTTCTGATTATTCCTTGTTACATTTCTAACATTTATCATACTGCTCATTTTTTTATGTATTTCAGAAGCTATTTTATTTCCTAGTATCTCTTTGCTTGAATGAAATATAAAATAAGAGTTTTCATTCTTTAACTCTGGCCTGCATCTCTTTTGCTCCTGTCCTTCCATGACCCAAAGTATAGCCCTTGCCCCTCTGCTGGTCCCTGGAAGCCATGAGAGACACGCGGAGCTGGGAGACCCACTTAAGAAGCAGTGCTATCCTGTTCTAGCCACCTTGATCTGCCAACTGCAGCCAGCACAGACCTGTGAGTGCCACCATGTGACTGCGTGATGGTAGTTTTATGTGCCAACCTGAGTGGTTCACCAGATGCCCAGGTTAATCAAGTTTGGGGGTGTTGAGACAGTGATTCTGGATGTGGGCTGAATAAAGCAGATGGTTTTTTATGTGTAGGAGGCACCACTGCCCCATCCACTGGGCGCCTGGGCAGAACAGAAGGAGGAGAAAGGGAGAACTCGACTGGTTCTTCTGCCTTGAGGCTTGAGCTTGGATGTCTCAGAATTCACTCTGCTTCATTGGGCACTAAGTCATCAGCATTCCTGGGTCTTTAACTTCAACAGGACAAAAAGTGGAGAATCTCAGCCTTCATAATTATGTGACTTGATTTCTTATAAATTATATTCTCTGTCATCTATCCATCCATCTACCCACCCATACATCATCTATCTCTCCTGTTGCTTCTGTTTCTCTGGAGAACACTGACTAGTACAATGTTTTGGGGGCAGTGTGTTATGTGATACTCAGTAGCTAGCATGTAGGAATTCATCAGGTAATTTTCTCCCAAGTGGGAGGGATTTTTGTTTGTTTGTTTGTTTTGGATTTTGTTGTTGTTGTTGTTGTTAGGAAAATTCTTTGGTCTACTGTCTTTGCATCTAGTGTTGGCAGATGCAACTGGCTCTCACATAGAACTGGTAAACAGTTTTATCCCAACTCCTTTGGCATTCTCCCAAATTGGATGCTTGAAATGCTAATTTTTCTTTAGAACGTCTATTGGTCACTAATCTACTTGTGTTGTTGTTGTCTTTACTCTTTCGGCTCTCTCCTTTCTTCTTCTTCTTCTTCTTCTTCTTCTTCTTCTTCTTCTTCTTCTTCTTCTTCTTCTTCTTCTTCTTCTTCTTCTTCTTCTTCTTCTTTTTCTCCTCCTGATCCTCCTCCTCCTCCTCCT
>LZPO01118360.1:11527-22837 GCA_001675575.1 Neotoma lepida | reverse complement strand
AAATGTGTATTTAAAAGCACACCAGAAGTCAGGGAGTCTAGGAACTGGCTGTAGCACAATTGTTTGCACAGAAATGTGACCTGAACGGTTGTTCCACATCTTTGCATCTCTTATCCTGTACACCCCACCAGGAGAATAGGCTAACCNTGTCTGTGAACCCACCTCACAGGACTATTTTTTGTGAGGATTATTATTTGTGAAGATTTGTGTAGGAAAAAAAAACTCTGTCAAAAAATCATATCTCTGTTCTGCTGAGGGTCAATAGCAGAAATCTTGGTGACTCTTAAAACATGCCAAGGTCTGGGAGGCATTCTGTGCCTTTACGCCCAACCAAGTCTTGTGTGCTTGATGACTAAGGGAAAAGGATCATGAGCTAAAGGGAAGATTACGAGGCTGAGTCAATCCTAGATCTGCAAGTGAACAACCGCCCCAGTGTGTAAAGTCACCTGCTCTAGCAACATTTCCCTCTCTGACTTCTGTTGTGCTTTGTTTGTATCGAATGCTTGTGTCGCCTCTAAAAATGATACTGAAGACTCCCAATAGATTTGTTACTAATAACTAGGCCTTTGTAAGTCATGGAGCAGAAACATCATGAAGGAGCTACTACTGCCTAACTAAGGGCTCAAACACACAGCACTAGTTCTTTGTGTTCCCTTCACCTGGTGGGGACATTTCGATCAACCTTATGGGCATCAGCACCGGAGGTGCCAACTTAGAAAGCCATCCTCATCAGACACCAAGCTGACCTTACTTCAATTTGATTTTTTTAACTCCCAGCTTCCAAAACAAACAACTCTTTCTTTATTAAGTGACCAAGTCTCAGGCATTTTGTTATATTATATGCATCTAGTAAGTTCCCGAAGTTGATAGTTTTTCCTACTAATTTTGGAGAATGTTATTGATGTGAAGTTTCACCATCTGATCTTTCTCCAACTTGTCAAGACTGCCCAGTGGTCTTTCTGCTCCTTTGAGAATAATGACAAATGTTCTAGGTTTAGGAGTGGAAAAGGAGTGTCATGGATCATTTGTGGTCGGAGGGAGCATAAAAGAAGAACTACAGGTTTGGGCCATTGTTTGCCAATACATTTCCCCTAAATAAAAGACCCAGCTCTCTCAGGACATGGCCTTTAAATGAGACGTGACTGCCTTCATCAATATGTCAACAATACAGCCTTTTCACTGATGGCCCACAAGGCCTGCATGCCTGCTGTGATGAACACAAGACCTCATGTTTTCATAGGACACAAACAACAAGCATTCTTACTTCCGTTCAGTCTGAACCCTCAGCATATGAGTTAAGCCATGATCAGTGCCGGACACAGGGACAGATAGGTTTGTAACAGTGACTGCAGAGTGAAACACAACAAATCAGACATCCACCTTCCCCTTCAAAGGAACGGGGAGGCCTGGTGTGCAGATGAAGCAATCGAGCAATAATGCAATTAGCACGGAGGCAGAACCCATGCGGCTGCTGCAAAGATGTAAGAAAGATCATCCTTCTGCGCCTTACATTGTCAAACCAAGTGGAGAACATGGATTTTCGTATTTACTCCCTTTGCTACAGAGAGGTATGTATCCATGGCACTGATTCAACGTTATGTGCAGCAATGAAGGGACAATAGAGCATGTGCTGATGTATTCACACTGAGAGCTTTGTTCCCTGAAAGTGGCTAAGTTTGTGGCTTACTGCAATTGAAGTGCATGTGTGGAAATGATTCTAGCAGAACCCATCAGAACTCTTTGCACACAGGGAGTGCTTAGATGATTTGGAAGAAAATATGGCTTTGGATAGAGTACTCCTGCTAGAGCTGTGTCAGGACCCCTAAAAACCCCTAATTCTGGTTCAAACTATTTCTTTCACATTTTTGTGAAATGTTTGACCCTAGGTGCCTTAATGAAAATGGTCTAAACATTTCACAGTGTGGATTAGCTTGTAATTTTTATTTTTTAATTAAAATTTTCACACAATGTATTTTGATCATGTTTCTTCCCCTTCCCCAGCTCTTCCTTGGGCCTCTCCAGTTCCCTACTCACCTGACTTTATGCTTTCACTCTCTCCTCCAAAACTAAAAACAATTAACAAGAACAAAACAAAACCCCATGATGGGTGATGTTTGGTATGTTGTGAAAATGTGTTGTTTTGATTGGTTGATAAATAAAGCTGTTTGGCCAATGGTGAGGCAGAATAAGGTTAGGTGGGACATTCTCACTGGGGAGAGAGGGAAAAAAAGCAGAGCTGGGCAGACGCCATTCTGTCATCTAGAGAACAGCATGTAACAACATACAGGTAAAGCCATGGAACACATGGTGACATAGATTTATAAAAATGGGTTAATTTAAGATGTAAGAGCTAGCTAGCAAAAAGCTTGCCATGGCCATAGTTTAAAAATAATATAAGCCTCTGTGTGTTTACTTGGGTCTGAACAGCCACGGGAACCCAGGCAGGACACAGAAAAACTTTTTCTTACAACCCCATGAAAAACAAAAATGAAAATCAAAACAAAAATCTACAAAAATACCTTTGAGCTAATTTTGTGTTGGCCAACTACTCCCTGGGCATGAGCCCTGCCCTGCAGTGTGGTTGATATACTCAGTGAGACTTCATTGGAGAAAATTTATTTTCTTTTGTCAGAAGGATCAGTTATAGATAGTGTCTTGGTTAAAGGTAAAGGACCCTGTGTTCATGTCCCCATCCCAGTGCTGGGACACCATCTAGCTTGAATCTGTGCAGATCTTATGCATGCTGCCACACCACGTGGATTTTAAATTGAGATGTTTTACAACTTGCACCACTCAAGCTATAGAAGGCACCAGAGGCTTTCAACAAGCCTAGTGTGACCCACAGACACATGCACACAGCTCCTTGTTGCTCTAACCACATTGGCTTATTTCTGGTTTCTTCTCCTTCTCCCAGGCTTACTGGGCGGTAGATCTGAAGTCAGAAGGTCATTCTTACTGTGATCTAAAAACAATGTCACTACACATTTTTCTAAACACATAAACTACATCATACCATGTGAACTCTAATGCAAATCGAGACTTTCATTGCACACAAGGCACCAATGCACATTCATCAGCTGCAGTAAACTTTAGCAGAGAGAGCCTCTCTGAACGCTGTACTTCCTGCTCCATTTTGCTGTGTCCCTAAGGTTGATAGAATGTACCCTATTCAATGCAGGTTTCTGCCCCACCATTTTAGTGGCTGGTGCTCAGGTTTACCTCTTGGCCCTGTTGATTACCGGATGTGCAACTTCAGTCAGCATGTCTTCACTGTATTATATCTTTGTGAGGTAAATGGGCCTGATGCTAAGTCCCTTATGCAGTCTTCCCTGAATATGTGATACAGTTCTAGACCAGCGCAGGAGACTACAAGACTAGTTTCCGATACACCTTTGTGCAAGGCCCATCTCAGTGTTAGGTGCTTCCAGCAGGGGGCGTGGCAAGGAGAGAGTCTTCTCTAGCAGCTTCGGAACACTGCTTGGGATCGGGGTGGGGGGTCCCAAGCTCAGTGGTGAACCCTTAGAAAGCTGTTCCTCTTGTTTTTCACAGCAACAGCCTCAACAGATGGAAACTGCTATTTCCCAGTTTGGGAAGACCAGCCAGGCAGGACTCTGGCAAATGGGAGTTCCGTCCCAGGGAAAGTGCGTGCACCCAATCTCGTGAGACCATTTGGCCAAGAAGAAGAAAGCATCCATGACACCATGTGAAAACTGAGTCTCGTTCAGCTCAACCAGAGTCACAGTGAAAGTTGTGATAATATGCCACCACGCAAATGTGGGTGTTTTAAAAAGTAAATTCTTTTGCAGACATAGTTCGACATGAAAGGAAATAAACACAAACATAATGAATTCATTTCCTTTCATTCTTTTTACTTCAGGACCGGTGTTGACGGAGTAGTGGGTGTCCATTTCCCCATCGATATGTCAGTGGACAGAGGTAAATAAAAATCCAGCACTCCCAAAGTGCAAAACCAAGGAAGGAAAAAAATTCTTACATTGCATCCTTTTCCTCTTCAAGAAAATACACTTTATAGAGATATGGACCAGAATATATGGCCTTACCTAAATATTGGTTTGGCTTCTTAAGAACATAAAGCCATCTGTTCCAAAGCATCAATGAAAACATAATTGTTCACTTCTAGGGCAAGGGAAAACCAGTCATAAATCTTGTTTACAGGATCCTATTAGTGGAGGCAAGTAACTGCTTTTCATAGACAGGTCAATTTGAGGCATAATCCTAAAGTTGATTCTTATCAAAATACTACCAGTAAATATGCACACAGAATTACACAGGTTGAGAGTATGTAAAGGGAATAAAGTGATAAGAAGGAGCTGTAGCACACCTGCCAGGTGAGCTCAGATGCAGGCAGGAAAGAATAGAATTCAAACTAAATGCACTATCCCCATCAGTCACGTAAAACACATACAACCACACATGAGGCCAAGCCTTCCTCTCTCAAGTACAGGGCCAGTCCTAACACACACAAGAGACTGTGATAACCCACACCAGAGACTATGATAACCTATACCAACTGTGGTACTTAACCCTCACCGTTACTGTGACAAGATTTAAAATCACCACATAAATGTATATATGGGTGCGTCTATAAGGGCATTCCCAGAAAAGTTTAATTAAGGTTTAATTAACATGATGTGGGCATCATCATCCCATATGCCAGGGACCTAAAAGAGAGAGGGTGAGCTGAGAACCAACATTCCTCTTTCTCTGCTTCCTGGCTGTGGATGTCATGTGACCAGTCATCTCATGCCCCTACCACCATGCCTTCCCTCCCACAATAGATAAGATTCCCTTCCTAAACCATAACCCAAATAAACTCTTCCTCCGTTAAGTTGCTTCTTGTCAAGGATTTGGTCACAGCAAGGAGAAAAGCGAGCAATGCAGACTGCTGATGTAAGATTCCCTCTTTTACCTGAAGCAGTGCTTTAGCTAGCCAGTAGATGAGCTCACACAGAACATTGAGAGCTCAAGTTTTAGTTTGAAAGAAACAGGAAAAGCACAGGATTTCAACTTAGGTTTGAATGCCAGCTCCTTGGTACTACCCATGTTCCTTTGGGAAACATAATCTCTCTAAATTTTATGCCTTTTCACCAATAAAACAGATAATAACATGGATTGTTAGGTGAATAAAGACCTTTTGGCTTTTCTATGAGAAGGGCCAAACACTTAGCAGATTTCCGGGGACACATGAAGACCCTCTTGTCTTCTGCTGATTCTGAGGACCTCCGTGGAAATTGTCAAAAGAACGTTCAGGCTGCAGAAGGAGGCAGGGAACTCAGATCTCCAGTTCTTGAAAAAAGCCTAGGCCTCAAGCTACTCCGTGTGTCCTGTGCCACATAAATGTGTTGTTCAGCACCATGCTTAGAACGTAACTGAACATGCTCAGTACATTCACCTCCCAGAGATGCTTATGAAATTAACCACTTCATCCTGCAGCGCTCTAATGTGTGGTTGTTTTAAATCACAAATGATTTTTGTTATCATACACAAAAGACCAAAGGGAATCATACAAGATAAAGTGCTATGCTGGGGTGACTTAAAAAGTATTATGCCTGTGTGCTTTGCTTTTGAACTGTTAAAAACATTTCAAGTTTAGCAAATATTTGTTTGATTTTAGAGATTTATTTTATTTTGTATACTGAGAACATCAGAGAATAAACAAAATAGTTTACTTAAGGTAGGGCCATTTGTCATTGATGTTAGACTCAGGTTGCTCATAAATGGGTACTAATCAGCTTATGACTTAAGCCACAATAATCGAGTAGTAATCATTGAATTTAAATAAATCCAGGAATAAAGAAGAGCTGAAGTTACAGAGCTGTTGGATGAATATAATTAATGAGCTGTAAAAATACTGTTCCGTTTTTCTTTTGTTCTTAAAGACACCACTGCTCTATTGTAAGTTGGACACAGGTCTGAAAATCCAAGGCAAATGTTTAAAAGACTGATCCTTGTATAATTTTTCCTAGATTGATCCAAGAATCACAGAGGTCAGTGCACTGGCAGCGAAATGATCTTTAATATTCTTTGTGACTACCTTCATAAAGAAGTGTGAAGGTCACATCAATAGCCCTGGGTATTATTTTCCAACAATAAGCAAACCTGAATTGTATGAAGGATTTATGAAAGCTCCCTGCATTTCTTGACACCAGTGGCTGCTGGCCTCACCTGACACAGAATCACATTTTGAACCTGTGCAGCCAATTCCTGCCACACTTAAGGCCCCATGACAGCTGGAGGTCTGAGGTGACAACATCTGCAATTCATTCGTAGCCCCATCCTGCCCTTCTCGGATTAAGTAAGAAGCTGCCGTCTTAATGTTTAATGTTGTTCCTTCAAAGTTTATGTATGGAAGTCCTGACCAGTAAAGTGATGGTCTGAGGAGGTAGGACTGTGGAAAGGCGTTTAGAAGGTGGAGCTGTTCTGAGTGTTTGGTGTCCTTACAGAAGAGACCCCAGATAACGTTTACTCATGTATCACATGAATCTCTACCTGCTGCAGAAGTCTGAGAGATTCTTTTTACAAGTCACCCAGTCTATGGCTCTTTGTTAAAGCCACTCACGCTGACTAAGATGCAAGTCCTCAGCCTCAGGTATAGCATTCTGAGTTTTGCCCATAAAACAGCACCAAAATAGGCTCTGCTAGGAACACCCTCAACTTCCCAACAAAACCCACTGGAGGCTATGGAGAGCTCTGAGTTTAATTCAGAGTGGAAGTCTTCTGCATGAGCACAGAGATAATTACCCCTGGTTGTATGGTGTGGGACATTCTGCACACATCAGTGGATGGCACTGTGTAATCTACAAAGAGTACTAATATCTTTCTTGGCTGAGGATACAACTCAATGATAGATCTCTTATATATGGGACTTTTGTTAAAGCCCCAGTACCACAGAGAGAAGGGAAGTAGCTTTCCTTTTCCGAGAAGCTTGCTAAGACACCCAATTCCCTCACGGATAAGAATATCTTATCTGATGTGTTAAAATTCACATGAAGTTAAGGAGTTTTATAGCATTGTCAGAAAACACTGACTCTGATATCAGAATGTTTGAGTTCAAATCCTCCCTCCACCACCCACTGTCCCATTATCTTGAGGAATCTTCTCACCATCATGTGCTCCAGCTTCCCATCTGTAAACACAGGTAACAGTACCTAGTCCTTTAGGATATATATCTTTAACAGAGATATTATTTTAACAATGAATTGTGGCAGCATGTGTAACACACCAAGTTCTACACAAATATTTAGTGAATAAATCATTGGCCATCAGCTTTTCTCCCTGAAGATGCTACCCAGGATGCTGGCTCACTGTGTATATGAATACAGCTTCATAGTTGTCGAAGGTTCTGTGGGGCAGAAATGGATAGCTATGTGTTCTCTTCTCCCTGGCCACATAGACTATGTATCCCAGACTCATTTGAGCTCAGGCATGCCCAGCAAAGGTGAAAAATGATTGGTACCATGCCAAGGTGAGTCCACAATCTCTTACATATAGTCTTTCATAATCTTTCTTCCCTAACAGCTTGCTATAAATAAACATAGTGACAGGGGAAGCATGTGTTGGAGGAAGGAACTTGAGTGTCAGTTCACTGTATCTATGCGAGAGAGGCTGGACCTGAGCCCCTGGCCTGGCCTATTGTGTCATTAAGGAATAAATTAATCCTATGGTAAGCTGTGCCTTCATGACAGCAACTAGTAATTCACGTTAATCACACACCCCAGTATTCACTGTTGGAACTGTATAGTAGAGTGGAGGTGTAGTCAGTGCCAATTGGGTTGAGCTGAGGTTAGCTGCCAGGAGAGCACAGTGATACTGGAAAAGACACAATCCAGAGAGGAAATCAGAGTGGTAGGTCAGCCAAAGGCAGGTGCAAGCGAGCCTCCCAGGAAGTGTCAGATTTAAGTCATAAACACAAGACTCTCAGAGGAAACATAACTTGAAAGATGGCTGCTGTCAGCACAGCTGCCTGAAGCCTAGGGACACACACTAGTCCAGCTGGCTCCAAATAATTTCTTGAAAACAACTTCCTTTTGTTCACTAGCCTTCCTGAAGCAGGCTTTCTCGGACCACCAGCCCCCAAACTATGACATGGAGACTTGTTATTAATTATGAATGCTTGGCCTTATCTTATGCTTGTCTTACTAGCTTGATTTAACCTGTTTCTCTTCATCTATGTTTTGCCTGGGGGCTTTTCACCTTTCTTTCATTTGGTATGACATACTTTCCTTCCTTCTCCATGTTTGTCTGTCTGGCACTTCCTCTGACACACTCCAAATGAAGTATAGGTGTTTCATTAGTTGTGTGTGTGTGTATGTGTGTGTGTGTGTGTGTGTGTGTGTGTGTTGTGCATGCATTTGTGCATGTGCAAATGTCTATGTAGTGGCCCTTATTTATATGGATGTATTGGCTAGTTTTAGGGCTACTTGATACAAGGTGAAGGACCCTCACTCAAAAATAAGACCAAACTAACAGCCTCTGCTTGAACTAACTAACTAAATAAATAAATAGATAAATAAATAAATAAATAAAATAAGCCTGAGTTTTAAGTTCCGAGCTTCCCAGAAATGCTGACAGAGGCTCCAGGAATTGAAACAGTACAAAGTCAGGATGCTCGGAGGGCCATCTGAAAGCAACTGATTAACCACAGAATGTCCCAAAGCCAGAGATAGTCTATAAAAAAGGTCATGTGACAAGCAACAGGTCTAGCTGAAGGATCAGATAACTCAGGAACTATAGAAATTCCTAAGAGTAAGTAAAGATAAGCTAGTCAAAAATGAACCCATACTAATCCCTCTCCCCTTTGAGAAATTTTGGGGTTTTTGCCTTTAAAAGTTAAGCTCACAAAGAAAGAGCAATTCTCCTCCCCACCTCGCTGCCACAGGGTGCTGCAGACGAGAATTCCCTGCCGGCTTGTACTGTGCACCTTCAATAAACCTTGCTTTTGCATTCTGGATTTCTTGAGTCTCTGGTGGTCTCTTTGAGGGTCTTAAACTGGGCATAACAAAGGTAGAGTGATTTTAGAAGAGGTAACCTCAACTGAAAAAATGCTCCCATCAGACTGGCCTGTGGTGCCTTTTTTTTTATTGATGATTGATGTGGGGTGGGGGTGGTCCAGCTCACTGTGGGTGGTGCCACCAATGGGCTGGTTGTCCTGAATGCTATAAGAAAGCAGGCTGAGTAAGCCATAGGGAGAAATCTAGTAAGCAGCATACCTCTATGGTTTCTGTTCTAGTTCCTGTATCCAGGTTCCTGCCCTGAGTTCTTGCCCTGGCTTCTCTTGGTGATGGACTATAATCTGTAAAGTGAAATGAACCCTTTACTCCCTAAGCTGCTCATGGCTATGATGTTCTAACACAGCAATAGAAGCCCTAAGTAAGACAGTGGGTACACACACATATGTGTGGACATATATGCAGAGGTCTACAGCAGGTCTCTGTCTCAATTACCCTCTCCCTTATTTTCTTTTATTGTTTTTACATTCATTTGCTTATTTGTGTGTGCACGCACCCATGCATGCATGCATATGCATGGAGAAGATGGAAGACAACCTGCAGGAACTGGTTTTCTCCTTCCACTAAGTGGGTCCTGGTGATTAAGATTGTTAGGTTTGGTGGCAGGCACCTTTACATACTAAACTATCACACTCTCCTTGTCAGCTCGCTGGTTCAACTAGACTGGCTGGATACTAAGTTCCTGGGATCTACCTGTCTCCAGCATTTTGGCACTGTGGTACAGTGCCGAGGTTGAATCAGGTCCTCATGCATATAAGCACGCTGTTGACTAAGCCATCTTCCTAGTCATCTTCATTACTGCTTTTGTTTCTTTTTAATTTGTGGTACTGCATGTGTGTCCTTGTATGTAGGGTGCACATGATCTAGAAGTGAGCTGCACCTCTAGGCCTTGGACATGTTTAAAGTCCCTCAAATACTGCATACAGTTTGCTTTCAGAGACCTCATTTCACGTATCACAGGGACCATCATTTGTAACCACATCACATATTAAGTATAAATTACTCTGTAGGAAAAGTAAAGTGAGAAAAATTATTTACAGTTTTGCCTTGGAAATTAGTTGGCTCAAAACCTGGTTTAACTAAGAACGTCAAAGATTTCTTGGCAATTTTCATGGTAGTTGGAAATTTATGGAAGAGGAGCCTCTAACCTTCAAATGTTTTCCAAGATCATGAAATTTTCATAAATACTAAATTGAACGATTAATGAAGCTGGCATAATGTTAGTTTAGGAGACGCTTAATTAAATATTTATTAATTTCATTTCTGAAGGGTTCTCTAAGAATTTTGGAACTGATGATTTCTTATTCAGGCTTCAATCTGCTCTGCTTTCTCTTGAGAGTCTCATGTGTCCTGGGCTCTATGCCAATAACATATGATAAATAAAAGAGGCCTTTCTATTTTCTTTTTACATACCTCCTTTCCTTTCTTACAGAATTGATAATTACTTACACACGTGAATGTCATACATAGGTCAAAGATAGCCAAACTCTTAAAGAAAGCTAAAAGAATGCACAGAGAAACTGAAACCAAAGACTGTATAAATAAAAACAAAAACTAAGCACACACACACACACACACACACACACACACACACACACCAGGGTTATTTACAATTTTTCCTGGAAAAATATTCACCTCTGGACTTTCTTAATTCCAAACTAGAGAGCATAAAGGGCTAGGCTTCTCAGCCTTGTTTCTCTTTCCGAAGGAGTCAGTGGAAATCTCCTTCTCACCTTCCCCAGGTCAATAGCAATTCTTATGCTTTTAAAATTGTCATCCCTAAAAACCAGAAAGTGGGTATCCTTCTAAATAACCAAATCAGTGCCTAATTTTGGGCCTTTGCTATTAGGTGTGCTATTAGCGGGTGATCAATAAAGTTTCTTTCATCTCTGAAATCCTTGGAGTCCCCATGTTCATGTGCAGGAAGTAGGCTTGAACTAGACCTAGAATACCAGCAATCATGTTGTTTGTCTCTGCTCATGCAACTTCATAATGCTGATCTTTCTCATGGAAATTTCTCATGGAAAATAATTTATGAATACCAAAGCAGATGTAAAGCTATGCTCTCTCAACCATTTAAAAGAAGAAAAACCTAACCAGAAGGGTCTTCAAATGATAGCATCTTAACCCATCATGGGTGTCATGAGCAAGAATTGATGGGAATGTCTTTCTAAAAATGTGTTGCTCTGATTGGTTGATAAATAAAACTGTTTGGCCAATGGTGAGGCAGAATAAGGATAGGCAGGACATTTGAACTAGGGGGAGAGAAGCAGAAAGCAGA
>LZPO01118359.1:0-16372 GCA_001675575.1 Neotoma lepida | reverse complement strand
GTTTGTCTTTTCCTCAATTTATTTAAGGGATTTTATTCATATCCTATTTAAAGACCTCTATCATCTCCATAAAATAAATTTTAAGGTTGTTTTCTTGTGATTCAGCTGTGTTGGATTATTCAAGTCTTGCCATTGTAGGATAGCTAGGCTTTGGTGATGCCATATTGCCTTNTCTGTTATTCATTGTATTCTTACACTGGCATTTAGCCATCTGGATTTGGATAATTTGGCATTGATTCCTGCATTTGTCTTTGTTAGATAGATGTTTTGTTCCTTGGTTTTTCTTTTCTCTTTGGTGTTCTGGCCTAAATGGCCAAGTGTTTTGATGATTAGTATGTCTTCAGTTTCAGTAGGATGTCCCCTCCGGTTTTTTGGAGGACTATGGGTCCCTAGATCTGGCCTGCTGTCTAGTAAGGCTGAAGTCCTCTTCCAAAGTTGTTGGTAGGGATATGGAGCTGGAGGCGGTGAAGGGGAGGCGGACTGGAGTCCTTATATCTGGTCTGGCCTCTGGGGTCCCTAGGACCAGCCTAGCCTCTACTANAGCTGCTGGCACTGGGGTCCCTAGATCCAGCCTGTGTTCCAGTAAAGCTGAATTCTTCTGAAGTTGTTGACCTNGGGTTCCTACATCTGGTCTTTGGTCAAGTGGAAGTCTTCTTCCAAAGTTGTAGACCAGGGTATGAAACTGGGAGTGAGGCCATTTAGGGTGGGGGCAGGTGGTACAGTCTGTGGTTGTTGGGTAGCCTTTAAAGGGANTTTTGGGGTGGTGGACAGTGTCTTACCTGGGGTTCCTAGGACCAGGCTGGCCTCCCATAAGGCTACCAGGGCTATGTGCCCTAATATGGGGCTCAGGGGTTCAGTCTGGAGTTATTGGGCAGATTTTAAGGAGTGTTACCTAATGGTACATGGTGTCTTACCTGGGGTTCCTTGGTCGTGTCTGGCCTCTAGTAAAGCCAAAGATCAGGCCAGGATATGGGTTCTAGGAGAAGNGGTNCAGTCTAAGGTTGTTGGACAGGCTTAAGAGGGTTTAGTNGGTGGTGGGTAGTGTCTTCNCTGGGGTCCCTAGGACCACTCTGGCCTCCAGTACAGCTGCCAGGGGCTGTGGGCCCTAGTGTGGAGCCTAGGAGAGAGGGTGCCTTGATAGGCTTTCTTTAAAAATGATCTTTCCAAGAAGACCACCACTACTACAAAAAAAAAATCTTCCAAGACTCCCTGAGGTTTTACAAGACTGTCTGACATCTGAGAAAGTACTAGAATAACACTTGTATTTCACTGTTGCATTTTAAATGGAAGCTGTAAAGGAATTATGATGATGGTACNATATTGACAGCAAGGCAGTGAAATACAACAAGCTGTGGGATAAAATGCTACAGTGTCTCTAGACTGCCCAGCCTTCATTTTATAGAAAAGTAAATAACTATCAAAAAGTTCCCATTGTATATTCAGTCCCATTGATTTCTTTTTACATCTCTGCTTTGTCCATATATTTTGGGAGTGACAATGGGGACACTGCTGCTTTTCTTTTTTATCTTTTATCTTGCATAAATACAACTAAAAATAAAAAATTAAAATATCATTGAATGTCTATATTTAAATACAGTGAGTCCAACAAAATTCTAACTTCGTATGTTTTGTTCTCAACTGTCTTTAGATTCCTTTTTGTTTTGATGATTTATTTTTTTTTTAATTATATGCATGTCTGAGTCTGTGTAGGTGGGGTTTTTCTGTCCTGGAGCAGCTCTCAAAGACTTAATGTTAAATTACAAATGATCAATATCTCAGGCTTGTTACTAGCTAGCGCTAACATTTTAAGTTAACCCATATATCTTGTTTACATTCTGCAACATTCTGTCACCTTTATTAGCACAGCATGTTCATCTCCTGCTCCCTCTGCTTTTTTCTGGTGACTCCAGACTCCACCCTCCTTCCTCCCAGCATTCGCCTAGTCTGACTCTCCTGCCTAACCTTATTCTGTTGAGCTATTGGCCAGTCAGCTTCTTTATTAAACCAATTATAGCAACATATACTCACACAGTGTAAAGGAACATTCCACAGCAAATCTGTTTGTGTACATATTCACAAATGTGTTTGGGTGCCGGTGGAAGCCCAGAGAAGGCATCAGTTCCCCTAGAACTAAAGTTATAGCTGGTTGTGAGTCATTCCCTGTGAGTGCTGTGAACAGAACTTTAGAAAGAACAGTATATGCTCTTAACCATAGAGATATCTCCTCTGTGTCATGAATCTCCCCCCCCTTTAAAAATCCAGGCTGTTTTCAATATTTCTCTAGCAGTATCCTCCACTGACATCCATACCTTCCTTGGGATTAGAACTCTGATTAGACAGGAGGCTGGGGCCTGTCACTCTCCTGTCTGACATAGGACTCAGATATCTTGATCTCTCCTATTATCCCTCATGCCATGATGGGACATCTCCACAAAACCAGGGTTCAGAAATTGTTAGTCACATGCTTAGATATTACCATATGCATGTCCCTCAGTCTTTAGGAGCCAGTGATTATGAAAAGCTGTACCTTTAAGGTTGCCAGGGAAGTCTTTCAGGGGTGTGTTATTGGGGATTCTAACTCACCACTTTCAGGTTTGGGAGTGGTTGGCTAAGGATGACCATCTTACCAGGGCAGATGCTGATAAATTTCACAACAGACTTTGGGAAAGCCCCTGTTAGAAGTCATTTTTAGTCTGGAAGACTGTTTTCAGCCCACACTATTGTCACTCAAATCCCCATCTTTAAATCTAGGATACTTGGACAATTATGTTACATGCATACACTGTTTTACCCTATCAGTGCTTTCTGTCTTGTGAATTCTAGAGATACAANGAGTAGAGAAGTAGAAATTAAAGAGCAAATCCAGTGACTTTCTGACTCTTATTAACTCCACGGTGCCCCCACACTGTCACTGTCTAGGTTCTTCCATGAAACCATGTAATTAATTGTAACTCAACTTCTCCACTTCCATCCATAGCATATTGGCATAATAATTTCACTTTCAGTGAAATCAGCATATTCCATCACCAAATAGAAATCTAATTACATTCTATGGCTCGAGGCTGTGAAGCTCAACTTTATATAGTTTTTGACAGAACATATATGAAGATGGTGTGAAATGGCTTCAGGCTCTTTTCCTTTAGCTACAAATCAGAAGTTTCTTAATGCAACCAATTATTTCTTGGGGCCTAGTAAGCTAAGAGTAATACTGATTCTAGGTTTCTTACAGTGCTTATGTGATATACCACAAATATTGCTGAATTTGTATAACTACTCATGAATCAAGAGTTTACTGTAGGCAAAGGCCCAAGCCAATATGCTTATCACGTTCATTAAAAACAGTAAAGAACAATGGAGAATTTTCTCTTTTCGACTTATTTTCTTTTCACTTTTGTGTGTATGTGTGTAACTGTGCAGGTCGTATGTGAACTTGTGTGCATGTGGAGACCTATGTTTGATGGCATGCATCTTCTCCAGTTGCTAATCCCCTTGTCTTTTGAGAAAGTGTCTCTCACTGAACCTGGAATTGGTTTTTGGTTATACTGGGTGGCCAATCCCAGAGATCCCTCTGTCTCAGCCTTCCTGGAAGTGAGATTATAGGCACACACTGCCACACCCCATTTTTACAGGGATGATGGAGATCTGAATTCGGGTCCTCAAGTTTGCATAGCAAGAACTTTATTGAATGCACCATTTCTTCAGCCACTGATATTTTTAATAGGACAAAAATGATTTCCCATTGTTTAAACATTATTAGTTTTCTTGAGTGTGAGATAAATAAAGAAAAGCTGTTTTAAAGCAGACTACTCTGGTGTGTCTCAGTTTCTCTGAACAGGACAGGCTGGCTGAAGTACTTGGGTTTAAACACCTAAGGGTTTTAATGATCCCACAATTTTGTGTCCTTATTCACATTTATTATTGTTAAACATTGAGCCCCAGTGATTGGGGGTCAAAATTCAGAGGCTTCATTGAAAGCACATGTTGAATAACCACAGACATATCAATTAACTGTAGACTTTAATATCTTCCCTCTGAAATAAGTGAATGAAATCATGTGATCTGTCCAGTCATTTTTGACTTGAAGTTACAAGAATCTTGTTCTCAGTCTCAAAAGAAGGAAAGTATTTAGAAATCTTGAGAGTCCTTGNCAAATAAAAATTGTTACTGTTTCTTAACTTATTATTTTTTATTTAAAAAAGGGTATCAATTTCAACTCATTGATTTTGCAATGCTGAATAGAATAACATAGTTAAAACATGTGGAAAATGGTCTGTAGTCTTATTTTCAGAATGCAGCTGAAACTCAGCCCATTCCAGNATCATCATCATCATCATTGTCATCATCAACAACATTATAATTATCACTATCATCATCACCACCATCATCATCAATTTTTGTTTGTTCTTATAGGGACATTTACTACCTTTAAAATATCATTATTAAAAATGCAGAACTTGGTTTGATGTTCAATAAGATTTTAGCTGTCTGGATTGACTGACCTGCTGGTTGTTTAGCAACCTAAAGGGCAAAACATTTCTTTATAGTTAATGCAGCACTCAAAAATTTCCCTAGATTTAGGTTTCTTGTAAGAACTCTAGTACCTCATTCTCTGAGAGAAACATTGAAATATTAGTCCATATGTATTTGAATCTTAGNACTACTAGGGACAGTGAAGGTGGAAACTGAAAAAAAAAAAAGAACTGAGGGGGGAGATAAAAATAAAAGGCAACTAAAACTTCCAGGTAGAATAATATTTAATTTGAGAAATGAACAGATGAAAGGCAAAATCTGTGCTACTTTTCCTTTGGCACTCAACTCCTTTTCATAAAAGCCTAATCAGCCGTGTTAGTGACTGCTGACATGCAAGAGTGATATTCTAAAGGAGAATCTACAGCTATTCCTTAAGTGTAATTCTGTGTTCTAAATAATTACATTGTTTCTATTCCAAAAGTGCAATAGACAACAATACCTTGGATTTCCTATACAGATGAGGGGAAAGCCCTCTGGGAAGGGCAGTGAGTGCAGGGGAGTCTTTATTTTACAATTAGCAAGATAAGTGACTGCAAGGTAATTGACAGCTCCCTGGGCACTGACAGANGGAGCTACATCTCCCATTAAAGTGTTGAAACAAAGCTCTGGGGTTGTGAAGTCTTTAAACAGAAGATCAATGAAAAGAGGGATCCATTTAAATGCTTTCCTGGGCAAAAGCCTTTGAACTGCAGAAGACCAGCCAAGAGTCCCACTGCTAGAAGGGAAGCTTCCCAGGCTGAACATCCCACCAGGAGGTATGGATATATCCACAGCCTTTGTCAATCACAGTGTATGCGTCCCTCTTCTTCATCCACCATACACACTGATCCCTCAATTCCTTTGGCCAAATTAGAAGAGCTAGCTAAAAGCAAAACTAGCTAAGGATAAAAGAAGGGTGATCAAGGAAAACATGACTAGCTGTGGACTGTGAAAGTTTAATTAGGCTTGAATCTTTTAAGTGATGGACTATAGATAGGCGGGTAGATAGGGACATGGCTGGGTAGAGAGAAAGGAGAGAGAGAGGAGAAACCAAAAGTTTGATTAATTTTATTTTATGTTTTACAGAGTTTTGAGTTTTCTCTGTTACTAGCTCTGCATAACATGAGACTCTAGGCTCATTGCAGAATTGGTGTTTTCCTTTTGAAGAGGGTTTCCAGTGCTGTTTTGATTCACACTAATTGGATTATCATTACTGAATTAAACAGTTTATATATATGCTTCAGAGCTATTTTTTCTCCTACAGAGTTTGCATAAATGAATGTCCAAATATTCCCCAAGATGTTAACAGCACACCGATCTGAATGGTGTAATTGAAGTTTGAGTTTCTTCATTTTGGCTTACTTACATTTTTAATCTTTTAATCAACCACTGTTGTTTTTTTAATCAAGTAAATATTTGTACAATAAAGAGTGAGTCCTCAGTTAATATTCACTTGTCTTCCTGTTTGTTTAGCAAGCATGTTCCAACAAGCACTGAGCTAGGTGTTGTGAATAGAGATACACAAAGACACATTGCCTGCTCAACTGAAGCCCATTGGATGGGAATACAATATCATGAGAGAGGCTGGTGGTGGCTTAGAGGATAATGACATTTACTGTGCAAGGAAGATGACTTGATTTTCACCCCCAACACCCAGGAAAATAGCCAAATGTGGTTATGCNAGCCTGTGTTACACCAGCATTGGGAAGTGGGTAGAGACAGGAGGATCTTGGGAATTCTCTGACCAGGCCACCTNGCTGAAATGGTGAATTTATAGTTCCGTAAGAGACCCTGTCTCAGGGGTGAGTGACGGAGGCGAGTAATAGAGGAAGACTTTCAGCATCTTTCTCTGGTACCCAAATGTGCATACCTGTGCATTCATGCACACACCACACACGCACACATATACCCACACACCACAGAAGAGAAATAAAATGCAAGCTTTGAAAAAAATAGTTCTGGGCTAAGAAAAGAAAATGAATAGCTGAGAAGGAGAAACCAAGAAAAGAAATCATTATGATCTAAAACACACATTTCAATATACCTGGACAAGTTGATGAATTTGAATGATCTGTTCAATGGGGCATAGAATAATTATTGCAAAAGTTATTTTAGAAGACTTTACAAAATGAGGTATGAATTGTTTTAAAAAGTCCCCTGCCTGCATTTCAGCAATATTAATTTGAATTGTTTCTTTAGGCATCACGGGGTCAAATAAACACTCCTTATTGCAAGTGATACAGAATATCTCTAACATAGAGAGGTCAACACAATTGGTTATAAGACTGGGCTGATAGGTGGTAATTAAGAGCTTTAATCACACACAAAAATATAGATCAGAGACATGTTTAGGAGATAATCTCTGGGGACTAGAAAGGTAGTTTTCCAGTGGTTAAAGNCATTTATTATTAATAATAATAATAAATAATAAATAATAAATGCAGTGGATCTGAGTTCAGTTCTGAGCAGCCACAAGGCAGCTCACAACCATCCATACCTGCATGTCCAAGGGCATCCAATGCTCTCTTCTGGGCTTTAATGGCAACTNTACATATGTGATGTGGTATACATATATATATATATATAGTCAGGCATATACATAAAAGGAATAATTTTTTTTTAAAAAAATCTGGCTGGTTAGTGGTTTTTGTTAATTGTTTTAATATTTTTTCATTCTGGATAGGTTCTTTTGCAATACAGGGTGGCCTTGAACTCTTTATGCTGTTGAGACTGGCCTTGAACTATTGATCCTCTTGCATCTACCACTAGAATGATGATCTTATGTGTATGGAATACGATACCTAGTTCGTGCCATGCTGTAGATTGCACCCTCAGCTTCTTTACCTTCATATATGCTAGATAAGCTCTCCTCAACTGAGCTGCATCCTTAGTCTCAAGGGATAGCATTTTTTGATTCACTGAATTTGGAGCATTATAAAAAGGTGCAGGGGATAGATTACTTATCACTTCTTTAATTGATAATACTGAGAATAACAACAAACAACACAAGACTAGACGCATTTTTTTTCAGAGTATACTGTTCATGTACAACAGGTAGTAAAAGATAGAAGACACTATTACATGTGGCTCAGGATATTCAAAAGTTGATACATGATAGAAATATTAACTTGAGAGGCAGGTGATTAATTTACAAATTCATTAGTTTGATAGACAGGAGAATTGATATTTTTAAGAATACTGTTAGACAAAGAAGTATATTACAGTAAAAACTGAGAGGCCATGTGCATTTTTAGTAAAGGTTTGAGGACCCTGAGGAAATGAAGGAGGTAATAAAGGCAGCCTGAAGCTGTCAGGTGGAAGGAAAGCCAACAGAGACGGCTTCCCAAGAGGATCAGTCAACCATGCAGCAAGCTTTGAGATATCGTATGAGGACTGAAAAAAATTACACTGAAATTGAGTAATGAAAATGTCATTAAAGACACGATACTGTTTTCTTAGACAGAAGTTTGACAGGACAAGATCCTAATATGAAGTGCATAGAAGATAAGAAATAGGAAAAGTTTCCCAGAAAATTAGTTACAAAGAAAGGAGAGAAACCTAAGAATTTAAAGAGAGGAAGTGCAGAGTGGAGTTTTTATGTTTCTTGTCTTTCTGTCATACAAAACTCAAAACATATATATATATATATATATATATAATTCAAACAATATAAATAGAAAATGTAAATTTGCTTTCTTTAAAAGCAATATTTTTATCTTATAGCAAATATTTATTAATTTTAAAACATCAGTGGAAAGTATTTTCATTTAATACCTTTTTATGCCTTGTCTCCTCACTCTATTGTACAACTCTAATGTCATTATGTAAGGAAGGTGAGTTTTGCAGTTTCTTGGGTTTTTCCTATTACTTTTGCAAATGGCTGTATTATGGTACCCTTATATACGTTCATGTTTGCTTGCTTAAATTCAGTTGCAGAAGGAAAAATTGAAATACTAAAGTTATCAGTACAGAGCTATTTCTAATTCTTTAGTGCACATCAAGGGCTTTTTCCCATTTCTATCTAATCTTTTCATTTTTTTCCTTAACTTTCTCATTGATTTTAGGTTCTTCCCCAAAGCACAGCTTTTGACCTGTTTGATTATCTTTATTGTCTTTTTCTTGTCTCCTCCATGAGTTTGTTTTACATTTTATTTCCACATTCTTTTAAATTTGCCTTTAAACTGCTCTCTCTTTTCTAGAAGAAAAACCATAATCACATTAAATTTTATATTTTTCATGTTTTTGTAGTAGATATATTCTAAAGCATATTTTTTACTATTCAATAGATCAATTTAGCATAAGAGAGGTGGCACAGGTGTGTATAATTAATTGAAGGTGTTTAGCCATAGAAGATAATATTGGAATTTCACCCTCCTTATTGACAGTAGATACAAAATCATCAGATGAAAATTGCAGATATTAATTATATATTTTATTTAGTCTTTCTCTTTCAAATCACTAGCTAGAACCACTAAGTATTTCTACTGATGTGGAATCATATTTAACATCCCAGTTCAAAACCCTCCTGTCCTTACATTTCACCAGCCCTCAATTCCATGACCTTAAAAACTTAGAAACTCTAAAAGACTTCTATNGTGTTTAGGCTCAACATGAATGTATGGAGGTAACATGCANTGGGCATATCCAGTGTATATAAATTTCACTGAGATGAATCTATCAGAAAATCAGAGATAACACATCTGTAAGGAGAAGAAGTAATCCCTTCAATGAGATTTGTAATAGCAAAATTGCTCAAATTTCAGTGAGACTTATACTGTCTCATTTATCAATGTCAATATTTGACCACATATTAATGATTCATGAAACAAATATCAAAGTATATAACTGAATTAATTTCATTAATGTTGGAATATAATTTTATACTTTATCACCAAGTGTTTACTTTGAAAAGTACATTTGTTTTTATTGTAACNACTCATTTTTAATAAGAAAGAGGGGCCGAGGAATGAGATGTCTCCCTTGTGTGAAATTATTAGTCGTATTGAAGCTTTGAGTTTAGCTTACCCAGGATGTGCTTTACCCAAACAATTCTACCTAAAGATACAAAGAAGAAATGACATAATGAGATTCCTGAAGCTCACCTCAGGCAGATGTTCCTGATGAAATATTCTTTACATTGGCAGAGACAAAGGGAAACTTTTTTTTTCTTGATGTATAAATGTGTTGGCAAGCTGATAGACTTGAGAAATTCTGCCTCCAATATATTCCCAAAGCCATACTGCAGCAATTCAGAAATTCAATTATAAGAAAAGGAGGCATACAAGCCTTTCATATTTTGGCAGCATCTGCTCCCATTGCCCAAAGATTTCCAATTATATTAAATAAATATTTATTTGTTTGTTCTACTTGATGATATATATCAGTGTCTACAGTGTCCAATTCCACCCAACACTGAGAAGGCTTCCCTTCTGCTGTTGTAGTAAACATGAATAAAAATAATGAGTGGATAGATTTGCTTCTTGAATGCTGATAGGCAAACTGAAACAGAAGTTTTGATTTTATCTATTCTTTCATAAGCATCAATTACAAAATCCCATTGGAAAAACAAATCATACATAGTCTTTCACTTCCATCACCTTTCCACAGCCCTGGAACAATATATTAGACATAATCATTAGTCCTTAAAAATTGGGACAATTGGACACTTAATTAAAATATGTCAAGCATTCTGCAAAGAGCTTTAGATGTCTTTCTCACTCTAGCTCATAAGGATGTATGATTTAAATTTAGAAGTTTAGACCATGAGGCAAAAGTTCTATCACTTCTTTTTAAGAAATGAAACTGATATAACATCAAAAATAAATGGCAGGGAGATCCAAAACACTTAGGCAAAGTGATCCCTTAAGTCCTTTGAGTCTTTGTACTACTGCTCTTCAGTAAATTANCATTTATGTTTTTATTTTTGAGAATCTTACACATATATACAGTGAAATATGCTAGCTACTTACCCCATTACATTATCTCTTTAATTAATCCCATATGCTCTATACAATAGTCTTTCCCAACTTCATGTTTTTTTCTGACAACTTACTAAGTTCACTTAGCCCATAAGTGCATGGATGTGGGGCCATCCACCAGGGCATGTGGGGCCATCCATCCACCAGGGCATGTGGGGCCATCCACCAGGGCATGNGAAAAACTACCTGTGGACCCATCCACAAAGAGAATGATTCTCTCTCCCCCAGCAGCTACCAACTGCCAGTATCTCCTTAGTAAAGTCAGGAGGCATGGCGATCTCCCCCAATCAACAGTGGGATTTTGGCTGTCTTGATCTTGTTCAGGTCATATGCACATAAGTACAGCTGCTGTGAATTATGATTGTGACAGGTGTGCCATGTCCAGAAAGCAGCATTTCACAGCACCCCTTCCATCCTCCAGCTCTTGTGGGTTTCTGCCTCCTCTTCCACGACTTTCCCCTGAGACTTGGTAGTTTGGGGCATGGATAAAGAACACCATCATTGTTGGGTGGTCAATACTGAAAAGCATGTGTGTATACTCATGCTCATGCCACCATCTGTGACAAACATGGTAGACAACAGGCTTACATACAACAACAACTGTTTATGATATATTTTCAAGAATAGAAAACATCAATTAAGGCATGGTATGCATCCCCATATTATAGTGTTACTTAAGATAGAAAACAATTCTAAAAACTCNAAATTTTAATTTTTTAAAATACTAATAATAACAAAATTTAATTTTTATAAAATTTAGAGAATTTTAAAGTTATGAAATAGAACTAAGCAGGGCTCATATGGGCTCACAGAGACTGAAGCAGCAAGCATGGCACCTGCGTGAGTCTACACCAGGTCCTCTGTATACATGTTATGACTGTTACCTTGNTTTTTTTGTAGGACTCCTAACAGTGCAAGCCAAAATATCTCTGCCTCTTTTTCCTGATCTTGGGATTCTTTTCCTTCTATTTAGTTTCCCTGTCCAGCCAGATATCCAGACTTTTGCCTCGTCTTATTGTACTTTGTTTTGTCCTTTTTGACTGACATCTCTTGGAGGCCTACTCTTTTCTTAAGGGAAATGGAGAAGGAGTGGATCTGAGGGGATGCGGGGTGAGAAGAGTAGAGAGTGGGGAAACTCAGTTCTGGATATATTGGATGAGAGAAAAATGTTTTTAGTTATGAAACAGTAAAGTAAAATCACATATAATTGCCTGTCATTTCGTTTTTTTCTATGCAGATATCAATTAAGTAATCTCTCCATTGTAATACTATTTTTAAGAGTCAATGCATTTGAAGACCACTCCTTAACAAATGAAAGATTGTTAGCTATAAGGACTTAGCAGAAGAGGATTCTACAAACTTCATAGTTTAATAGTTTGCATTTTTAAAACCAGGGAGGAAAACCTGAAGAAAACTCAGGCTGTGATGGAGTGGTTAAGATTGCTGGAGATGCCAGTAGCTGCTCAAGAAAATGTCAACAGGCCTTTGAAAACTTTCTTCACCTCTCAGTAAACTGTTTCTTGTAGGCCCCATTTATTTCACAGTCTGCTCTGGGTAAAAATAAATGTTTTGGTGTATAACCATATCCTTTCATTTACGTATTATCTGTGGTTGCTCTTATGATACAATGACAGATGTTTTCATAGAAATCCAGCTGCCCAGAAAAGTCTGAAATATTTACTGACTAGGTACACACACGCACACACACACACACACACACACACACACACACACACACACAAATTGCCCAACCTGAACTAATATAGAAGGATTTAAGGAAGAGGTCAGTTTCTTGTAGACAGCATATAATGAGATATCCTCTACCCTTAATCCATATAGCTACTTCTATATATTTTGATTGAATAATTTAATTTACAGATAAACACTTGTCATTTTAGGAAATTTTTCCTGCCTGTCTTAATTTGGTCTGCCATAACAAAGTATGACAGATATGTTATTTATTTTGGTGTCATTCTAGAGGCTAAGAGTTCAAAAATTATGTCACCAAATCCAGTGTCTGATGTGGGCCTTGTCTCCTGATTAAACTGCAGCGGTCTGCCCTCTCAGGGTCTGCCCAGCTGCTGAAGGAGAGACAATAGGATCCTTTCGTCCTTTCCTATAGACACCAGCTTCATCCATAGTTGTTCTTCCCTCATGACTTAATGAACTCTAAAGAGTCGTTTATATATGTCATCAGTTTGGAGATTAAGGCTNTACTATATGAAGACGTCAGATCATAACCATCACATGCCAATATTTTATGTTTTGGTTATTCTACTCCTCTTTCTCTATTGATTTCTTCCATCTTGTTTTATGACATAATTTTATTTAATTCTATTTTCCTACATGTTTCATTAGTATTTTGTACTTATTGTGAGGCTTGGCTTTTATAACTATGAAAATTGGTTTTAAAATAATGGCTTCATTTGAAAAACATAAATCTCATTTTCTCTCCCTACTACTTCTTTATCAGTATCAGAAATCACTTTTTATTTTGTGAATCCTTTATATTTTAAAAATTACAGTTATTTTTAATGGGAAATGGTTTTTATTTTAATTAATTAATTACTTAATTACTTGTGGTGTATATGTGTATGTGTATGTGTGTTTGTGTGTTTGTGTGTGTGTTCATGTGGGGGTAGGAAACCAACTCATAGGAGTTGGTTCTCTTTTTTCATCACATGAGTCTGAAAGATTGAATTTGGGTCCTTAGGTTTAGCAGCAAGCATCTTTACATGCTAACTCATATTGTCAGTCTAGTTATAGCTATTTTTATTATTGTTTGCTAACTCATCTTTATTCCAAATGGAAAGTTATTTGTATACAACTCATGTAGTATTATACTATTCTCTTCACATTCATAAATTTAGTTTTACCAATGATCCTTATAATCACATTTGTTTTACTGTTGCCATATGGTGCCCTTTATTCCAGTATGAAGGAATCCTCTAATATTTCTAATAAANCAAGCTATTCAACTATTGTCTTGATTTCTCTAAGATATTTGTTCTAGAAGACATAATATACTTTGACAGTATTTTTTAAATCAATGCTTTGAATGCNTTGCATGACTTGTTTCTGTCCTTCAATATATGTGCTAAGCAAANATATATTCTTTAAACAAATGACTTATGGTTATATGTGTATGTATGCCTTTGTGTATATGCACACAAGTATGCAGATGACGAAAAAAGCCAGAAGAGAGGATCATAACTGGAGAGCTGGAGTTATAAGAAATTGTGAGCCACCAAATGCTGTATGAGTTTTGAACCTCTGAAAGAACAGTATGTACTCTTAACTGCCAAACTATCTTTATAGCCCCAGAGAACTTACATTTTTGTAGAGGCACTCCTGTATGTAAGTTGCTTTTCTCCTATTTTGGCACATTATGTCTTTGACTTTGGAACATTTAAAAATATCGTTTCTCAGCATACACTTTATGTTCATCCTGGTTGTAGGCCTTCGGTCTTCCCAAATCTGAAAATCCACTTTCTTCATCAGATTTCAGAGGATTTTGCTATTCCTTCTTGACACGGGTCTCTCCTCTGTCTCTCTGTCTCCCCCTGAAATGAGATGCTGCTTCATTTGATGAGATCCCAAGGGACATTTATACTTTATTTACTAGTTTACATTCTCTTTCCTTTAAGATTTCTTGTACAGCTTCCAGTGGTCTTTCATTGATTTTGCCTATTTTTTTTGCCTACTCGATCAAATCTTCAGTTGAACATCCATATGGAACTTTTCAGTTCATGGAGTATATTCTTCAGCTTCAAAATTTCTGCTTGGTTCTTTCAGAGTTATCTTTTTCTCCAACTCTTGTTTTGTTATGTGTTACTTATTTCTGGGCTTGATGAGTACATTTTCAATGGTACTACCGAATTATTTATGAGGTAACTCACGCACATGAGTTTATTTGAAGACTGTTTCCTAATACTGTTTTGTTTACTTCCTTGGGACATGTTCATTTTTTTCTCTACATGCCATAATTTTAGTTGTGAGCCATGGATTTTAAAGGAAACAGTCTCTTTTATCAGTCTTTTCAGACTGACTTCACCCACAAAGATACCTTCACCCATCAGCCCAGATGGAGATCATGGGAAGCCAGTCAGATCTTTTCTGATGAAGGATGTTTTCTCTAGCCTTGTGCATGTAAGTTTTCAATTGCAAAAGGATATCATATTCTTACCCAGAAGTGTAAACACTTTTCTCCATCTGGTATCCATTGTAGGCTCTCTGACCCTGCCACAACTGCTCAGGTTTCCATTCAGGGACTTCAGGGCAGATAAATACTTTCATCCATCCCTGTCAGACAGGGCATAACTTAGTACCCCGGACATGATTTCCACAGTTGAGTNTTATACCCACCTTCTACTCTTTCCTTCCACGACAGAAGCTGTGATCATGGCACTTATGTCTAATCTTACTTAATATACTGTTTATGTTTTTCTGTGTGGTTACGTGTTCTGTTGTGATGTCCTAAGCTCCTTCACATGTAGCTTTGTCTACCTTGGAACCAGATGTCCATACTATACTAGCTCCCTCTCAGTAATTGTCCTAGTTGGTTTTCTTCTGTTGTGGTGAAACATAATGAACAAAAGAAACTTGGGGAGGAAAGGGTTTATTTCAGCTTACAGTTTAGTGTTCACCAAGAATGGAGGTCAGGGCAGGAACTCCAAGAAGGAACCTGGAGCTATAACCTGAAGCAGGAAATATGTTGCTGCTCATTAGCTTGCTTCATGTGCCTTGTTTAGTCTTCCTCATACAGCTCAGAACCACCTGCCCAGGGAGGCGCAAGCTGAAGCGGACTAGGTCCAACCACATCAACCAGAACCCAATAAAATANTCTATAGGCTTGCCTACGGGCCAATTTGATGGAAGAATTTTCTCAGCTGATACTCCCTCTTCTTAGGTAACTCTAGCTTGTGTTAAGTTGATAGAAAAAATACCAACCAGTACAGCATCCCTCGTTAGTCTCACTGGTACCCGACATCAGAAGTTAGAATACTGATGTTGTTCTTTTTCCTTCCCAAAAAGAAATGGCATGCTGTCCATTTCCATTCAATTATGAACTGTGTGGCTTGGGAGTGGGAGAAATTATAAATGAAGCCGTGATTTTCTCATCTCACAGAGGAAGTTCTTGGCTACTGCCTTTTGGAAATACTGCTACTTCCTACCTGATTTTAGAAGTATTCAGAAAGAATTTTTGCTGATAAATCAGTGCTGCCATGGAGGAGACATCAGGTCTTACCAAGGAAGCCATATTGCTGACATCACTGTCCCTCTTCTTAAATTCATAATTTTAAAATCTGTCTTCCTACTGTGAGAAAAAAAGACTCAGAATATCTTATTCTGTGGTTTAAAAAAAAAAGAAGATTCAAGGATCTTCCCTATAATTAGTAGAAGAATTTTTTTTTCATTCTGAAATGGACATTTAAAAAATAACAGTAACTTAACGGAGGGAATGAAGGAGAGAGACAGAGATACAAAGGGACAAAGAGGCAGACAGAAAAAGACAGAGATAAAGAGAGCAATGTTGTGAGGTGATAACTAAGAAAACTAGAAATAAGCAAATGTAAGAGATTACAAAATTCAAAGTTCAATAAAATTATCAGATCATATTGCCCTGGTTGCTATACCTCTTCCACATTTACCAATAGACTGTACTCACCAACAAAACAATAGAAAAGACACTGCTGGCTGCTCATATTTTATCTTGATTATTTTGTGTTTGTAAGATTTGTTTTAAAATGTAAAATATGTAGAAATAATTTCTTCATACAGATTTTTCCTACTAACTTTTTAAAATATTATTCAAAAAATTATAACTTAGCATTTGAGTTTGATAATTTTGGGGGCAATTTCATGTGTGATTACCGTATTGATAT
>LZPO01118356.1:0-22930 GCA_001675575.1 Neotoma lepida | reverse complement strand
GTGTGTGTGTGTGTGTGTGTGTGTGTGTGTGTGTGTGTGTACACAACTTGCAGAAGTCAGTTCTCTCCTGCCACCTTGTGGGAGTCTGTGGATTACATTCAGGTTGCCTGGCCTATGTGCAAATGCTTCTACCTGCTGAGCCATCTTTCCAGCCCTAAATTTGGTTATTTAAAAAAGAATATTAAAAATTTTGTATGTATGTAGAGGCCAGAGGTCTACTTGGGTATCTTCCTCTATCATGCTCCACTTTTCGTTTTGTTTTAATTAGAAATAGGGTCTCTCATTGAACTTAACGATTCTCTCATAGAACCTAGAGTCTCAAGTGTTTGGCTGGACCAGTGGATCCACTTGGTCTCTGCTTCCCAGTGCTGTGGTTACAGGTGTGTGCCACCATACAGTTTTTCATTTTTACATGGTTTCTTTTACAGGCCTCCATGTGCATAGCAAGCAGTAACCACTGCAACATCTTCCCAGACCCTGAAAAATATGTTTTATTGTCTATTTTTTTTGTTGTTTTAAGAACTGTAAACTTGTAAAGATGTGATTCAGATATAAGATTTTGTAGTAGCATTTTATGACACTAAAAGGATTACTTCAGTTAATTTAGGCTGTAAACATTAAATACATGACCTATGTAAACAAATCGCTTATTTTGTTACAAATGACTGGTTCTCAAGCTTCTGTGAACAAGTTTACAGGGCAGAATATCCTGTGTACCACCTCCGCAGTCATCCTTCTTACCATCTTACATTTTGAGAAAAACAAGTTACTACATTTCAGTTGTAATGAATTCCAAATAAAATACAGCACATTAACTGTGGTTTTTGAGACAAAGTCTTGCATACAGCTCAAGCTGTCTTCAAATGTGCTATCTTCATTTCTCAATCTCCTGAGTAGCTGGGGTCATGAGTGTGTGGCACCATTCTAGGCATGCTAACTATTTTTGTGTACAGTTCAGTGATTTTAGTACATGGACAGAGTTCAACAATCACCACTTTTTATTTTCAGAAATAGTTTTCATCATCAAAAAAGGAAAGTCTGTGCTCACTAAAGTGCTAATTTTCTACTTTCTTTTTCCATGAATTTGCCTTCTTGATGTTGGAATACAGTCCAAGAATGCAGTTGTGTGAGAATTCTGAGTGCTTGTCAGAAACTCCAAGAAAACAAGAGTTGGTGATCTCAATTTCTTCAAAACACAGAATTGTTCTTGGAATGTGTTTTTGTGCTTTTCACAGGTGTAGCAGATAGGAGTGAGCTTACTTCAGTTGTTGTTATTCATGTGCCTGTATGGAAAAGCACATTTTTCCATGTGCGACTTGTCCTTGTAATTGAGTACTTTACTCATGTGATTCTTCTTAACCCTCAGAGTATAAATTGTCTGATGCTTTGAATAAAGTTGGCTATTGCACGAGACTTTAGTACACCTCATTTTTAGGAACCTGCTTTCACAGGTTCACACCACCAGCTAGAGTGGTAAACAACTCTGGATAATTTATACAATTGGACATATACAACATTTGCCTTTTTCTAAATAATTTTCCTTAGCACACATCACAATTCACCTTGGAACCCACATGGTAGAGAGAACTGATTCCTACAAGTTGTCTACTAATATCTAACTATGCACTGTGACAAACATATACACAATAAATGTAACACACACCACACACACACACCCTATCATCTATCAAGCCATGGAAAAACCTCATGTTCATATAGTTAAGTGAAAAAAGTCAACCTGAAGAGTCAACATACTGCATGATCCCAACCGTANATGACATGGAAATGAGAAACCAATAAAGAGGACAGTGGTTGCCAGCAGTTTAGGGGGAGGAAGGATGTGCAGCGAGTGGAGCATAGAAAATTTTTAGGCAGTGAAACTGCTCTGTATAACAGTGGACATATGCTATTTACCAAACTCATTGGACATATAATAACAAGGGTAAACTATACTGTAAGCTAAAGTATTATGATGTGCCCATGTTGGTTTACTGATTGTACCAAATATATCACTCTTGGCAAGATGTGGATATAAAGGAGTGGAGGGGTGCATCTGATAACTACTTCCTGCTAAGTTTTGCTGTGATCCTAAAATTGTTATTAAAGTCCATTAGACAAGTTTTACTGTTTGAAAATATTGTCCTTTCAGTATTAGAGAGATGATACCAATGCAAAAATTTCCATAATGCTTATTGATTCAGATACAAAGTGGTTTGATTTTTAAGGGAAAAAAAATCTGGTAATAGAGCTGTATTTATAGCATGACCAGTTTTGTAAAAGCAAACTGAATAAAGAAATCCATCTTAAGAGGCAACTACCAAATTGTTATCAATGATTTTAAACATAAAGTGACAGGATTATAATTAGTCTCATTTGTGTATTTTTCAATTAAATTTCTTCCATAAAAAACAAAACAGAAAAGATTATACTTGCTGCACAAGGTTGTTTTTTCATTCTGTCACATTTGTAAACTCCTTGGGCACAATAGCATACTGATTTCTGAGTTTCCACATTAGAGTATATGTACTTTTCACTGGATAGCNTTTGATCAGTGTTCTAACCTACAAGGTGTAGGTACGACCATGCAGTAGAGGCTGACAGTGGAGTAGTGCCCGGATATATCCACATCCAAATCCTTGTAAATTTTACTTTAAATGGTTATAAAAAAGAATATTATATTACAACATAAAATACATCAATAAGAATTTTAAGAAGACTGGGTCTGAAGAGATAGATTATCAATTAAGAGTACTTGCTGCTTTTTGCAGGGAGAACTGGAGTGCTGTTCTTGGAACTCACAGGGAAGTTCACAACCACCTGTAACTAGTTTCAGGGGACATGATGCCTTCTTCTGGCCTCTTTGGGCACCCTGTGCATAAGTGCATGCAGACAGAGACAGACAGACAGACAGACAGACAGACACACACACACACACACTAAAAAAATGCACAGATAACTAAAAAAGAAAAAGAATTTTAAGAAAAGCTGTGAAGTCAGAAGTTAGAGCAATATGGTCACAAACACAGAAATGTCAGGATAGTCTTCCAGACAACGGAACAGATAAAGAACAGATCTAACTGGGTGTGATGGTGCACACCTTTAATCTCAGCAGAGGCAGGCAGAATTGGAGCCTGGCATGGTCTACATAGAGAGTTCAAGGACAGCTCAGGGATACATAGACAGACTGTCTCAACCTCCCACCTGCACCCCCAAAACAAAGTAAGATTCAGTTCCTAGAGGGAGTGAGGCTTTACTGGATTTTGAAATTTTTGGCTTCCAGCACTACAACAACTCGTATTTCTCTTTCCTTAGGTTAGCAAATTTGTATTAATTAGTTATGTCAGACCCAAGAAATGAATACAGAAGGTATTATTACTACTTTAATATTGCAAAGTCTCAGGCACAACTCTGTGGTAGAGAAAAGACTCAAACCCATATCTAGCCCTCTTAAATGCGAGTGCAGTATTAATTCTATTGTTAAGTAGTTTCTAAAGTACTTATGAGTGTTAATAAGTACAATAAAAAATATCTGCCTTTGTGGGAATTATGAAAAGACAATGGATTGAATTATTTAAAAACATGTATTTATTTTGATGTTGTTGGTCTTAGATGTGTACCCTAAAAGATATTTAAGAAAATGCAACTCTGCCTGGCCTATCACAGAATTCGACTAGGATGTGGACTATTGCTCCCTATTTTAAACAGTTTTTACTTGTTCCTAGACTGACTTTCTTTTGACTTTGACAATTTCTTTAGTCTTAATCTGATTACCTTGATCAAACTATCCTTTTCTAACCTTAAGATTCTAAAACCAGTGATATACTCAAATACTGAAAGGTATTTTTTAAGAACACTTAATTTGTTACCTGGGATGAATGAGTATTTTGCTCGAAATCCTAGTCCTTCAAGTTCTTCATCAGAACTAAATTTAATCCACATGAATCTTCCTGTTGACCTAATTAAAGCAGGGCTTTTCATGCCACAGTAACGGTCTATAAGAGGAGAGAAGCCAAATGGTCCATCTCGAACTTCCAAGTGATCAAACCGACATTCAAATGATGGCTCTATATAATAGCGTTCGTCAAAGGTCAGCTCTATTCGTTGACGAGGAGCCGCTATAAAGTAAGAGTAAGCAAACAGGGCAGTGTGAATAAGACATACAAGTATGGACACAGAGAGACAAGCAAATCAATCACTTGAGCACTTCACCTCTGAGAATCTCACTGATAACTATGTATGCAAAAGCCAACTCTTTCACAGGAATTATCATGCTATGTCGTAGAATTATAGTAACATTTCCCTGAGGTATTTCCCTGTGGTATATGTCATTTATTTAATTAGTTAATATACTTGGTTGACTAAAATTAGAAAAGGTGGAAAACAATGTGCCATATGCAGTGTATCATATGTGATACAGAGAAAAACAAAGGAACTCAACATGAACTTCAGGGAACTTACATTCCTTATCAGGGAAGTTTCTCATACAGTGATGCACTTAGTTGAACTATATTTTAAACAATTACAAATTCCCATTAAAATTTAACTATCATTTTGTTAATGTATTCAATATTTACAATATTTATCTTTATTATAATTTAATTCAAATACATTTAAATTTTGTTCAAACTAATTTAAACAGGATATTTAGCTAATGCCCCAGTTTTACACTGAAGTAAAAGTTTATGCAAGAAAACAGAGATTTGTAAAATACCTTCCAAAATATAGATACACTCCTTGTTTGGTGGATAGGAGTCAGGATAATTTGGGGAAGCAAAATGACCTCCATTGCTGGTTCGCACCCAAATGCCACACTGGGTTGCGGGAATGTGCTTGATCCCAATATTTTGTCCATCTTGAACAGAATTTTAAATATCATTACAGCAAAACTTAATAAGCATTGATTTCCTTTCCCCAACATCTTAAACAATTGCTTACTCTGCTGCATATATAACTTCATAAGAACCACATTGCCAAATTTGGTATGACCAACTGAGTACAGCAGAAATGCAAGAAGGTGCACACACACACACACACACACACACACACACACACACACTTAATTTGAAAGCATGATAGTAGAAGATAAGTTTGCCACAAAAGGCACCTGCCACCAAGTCTGACAACTCGAGTTTGATTCTCGGAAGCCACATAGTGGAAGGAGAGAACCTGCAAGCTGTCCTCTGACCTCCACACCCATGTGCAGTGGCAAATTTCCTTGGTGAAGGTAAAGCAGGATTAATGGACTGAGGACAACGAGGCGCAGCTGCGGGTGAAAATAGCAACTTGAAAATTGAGAGGCTGGTGAATGTTGACAAACTCAATGACAGTCCCAGGTTTCTCCCACTTGACTCTGGAAGTAACAGAGACTCTGACAGGAAACAGAGATTTACTTTTTGGGAATTCAATCTTTCTCTAAGAAAGGGTTAATCATACAATCAGAGAGTCCTAAATGTCAGTTCAAATCTAAGATGAGTCATGGTAAACACACTCTGCCCATACCTACACACAACTCATGATCAGCTTTTTAGTGCACCTGCTAAAGTATTTACATATGCAAGGACAACCAGGAGTTTGAAGAAAGCTTCTAGTTTGAAAAATAGGTTGGAACACNCGGACTAAAGCAACCCTGAGTAAATAAAGCCTATGCAAGGAAATGAAAATAAACAATAAACTCAAATTATCAACCAACCAGTAACAACAGGATTTCATGCAATTTCCCCAGAGACAGAAAAGCAAATAAATTCATAAAACAAAAAGAAACACATTCTTAAAAAGAAAAAATAGAAGCAAGCTCCACCAAACAGAGAAAATCAAAGAGTGAGAAAGTTTAGGGCAGAGGTCCGACGTCTGCAGGCATGTTTTACTGGATCATATCAATGCCTTTCAATCGCAACAAACAACTGGGTCACGGCTTCAGGGACAGGCTGATAGAGGCCTAAACAGTTATTGGCTCTTTCCATAACGTTTTGTAATTCTTAGTTTATGGAATAAAAATTGAGGAAGTCTCCCCAGATTGAAAGAAAAATGTGTGAAAATATACAGAAATTAAATTTATATTTAATTCATTATATTGAATTTCATAATAAACCCACCACTTTGTATGTTAACTTAGAAAAAAGTAATAAAAACCCAAGAGGGCTGTAAGTAATAGGGATTCCCCCAAAAACTAGAGAAAATGAAGGAATTTTTATTAATTAATATATTAATTATTTTCCCAGCCTAATCACAGTTCCCCTCCCTCTTTCCTTCTCCTTCCAGTCCCTCCCCCAAACTCCCCGCCATCCACTTCCTCTCCCTTCCTGAAGGAGTAAACTTTAAAAATTGAACAACAACAACAAAAAATCCTAAACCTAAAGACAAAATTCGTATTGAAAAACTTTGATGAGTGGTTTAAATTCTGAGTGCTGATTTTTGTTTTTATTTATTCTGTGAGCCGGGTCTTGAAAAGTTGCTCAGGCCAGATCAGGTCAGCTTTCAATTTGTGATCCTCCTGCCTCAACCTCACAAGTGGCTTGGATTAAAGGCTTGGACCACAAGGCCTGGTTCTGAATGCTTATTTGACCAGAATTACGATGTAATTATATCTACAAGGATGGTCCAACAGAAAAGAAAGAGAATGCTTATAATGTGTAAAGGGGTGAACAGTAGGTATATAAATGAACTAAACTGTCATGTTTATTTCATGGTGAGAAATCAGATGTTGTTGAAAACTGAAATGACCAAAAAGCAGCAGCTATTTTTAAAGTATGCTAATTAAAGATTCTGAAAATTAAAAAAAAAAAAAGAAGAAGTAGCTATTTTGGGGTTAAGATGATTTAGAGCAGTGGTTCTCAATCTTCCTAATGCTTCAATCCTTTAATACAGTTCCTTGTGCTGTGGTGACGCCCAACCATAAAATTCTTTTCTTTTCTTTTTTGGAACTCACTCTGTAGACCAGGCTGGCCTCCAACTCAGATATCCATCTACTTCTGCCTCCTGAGTGCTGGGATTAAAGGAATTTGCCACTACCACCCAGCCATAAAATTACTTTCATTGCTACTTCATATTTTGCTATGGTTATGAATCACAATGTAAATATTTTTTGGAGATACAGGCTTGTCAAAGGGGTCTTGACCCACATGTTGAGAAAAACTGGTTTAGAGGGTTAAAAGCTCATGCTTTGCAAGATGATGGCATGACTTCGGTCTCCATAACTCAGAGAGTGGTAGGAGAGACCCCACTTCCCAAAGTTGTCCTGCCCTACAGATGTGCACTGTAGCATATGTGTGTCTATCTTTCCCCACACAAAATTAAAAACAAAGCTTAAAATAGTAATGGTTTTCATTAAGCAGGACATAGGAAGAATAGAAAGAAAAATGATTTTTCCTGATTGTTTAGTGTACTTTGATTTTTTTTATCATGTGAACATATAACTTTGATGAAAATAAAAAATAAAGTTGTATAGAAAATGCACTAAACTCTGACACAAAAACACACTAGTTAATCATCTACAATACAATACAATACAATACAATACAATACAATACAATACAATACAATACAATACAATACAATACGACCAAAGGGCTTTGAAGACTGTACTGAACAACTTTGCTTGTTCACACTAGAAAAGACATTTTATTTTTCTTAGTGATAAAACTGTAAATTTCATTTAAATTTTGTATATAATTAACAGTGTATTAAAAGCTGTGAGTGATACTGGCTTTTAAAAAAAGTTTATCAGGGCAAGCTGTGTAGACAATTTAGTAGCTGATTCTGATGAAGTTGAGGTCCACAGGCTGATAGCAAGCTTTAGGTCATTGCAGTAATCAAGAGGAATGTGTTGGTTAGTATTTTTTGTCAATTAAGCTAGAGTCATCTAAGAGGGCACCTCAGTCGGAAAAAAAAAATGCTTCTAGAAGACTGGCCTATAGGCATTTTCTTGACTAACGATTGATGTGGGAGGGCCCAGTTCACTGCGGGTAGGGCCACCATGGGCAGTTGGTCCTGGGTGCTGTAAGAAAGCAGGTTGAGCAAGAGTAAACAGCACTTCTCCAGAGCCTCTGCTTCAGTTCCTGCCTCCAGGATCCTGCCCTGGCTCCTGCTCTGACTTCCCTTGATGATGGACTGTGATGTGAAATGTAAGCCAAATAAATCCTTTCCTCTCCCAAGCTGTTTTTGGTCATGGTATTTTTTATCACAGTAATAAAGTGCAAACTAAGACAAAGGGTTATGAAATAGCATTCAAAAGATATAATTTTTTCAAACTGCCTGAACATACCATGTACCTGTCCATACTTTACCTTGGGTCTTTTGGGCCACAGCAATCCCTTCCACTACAAGTACTGTTACTAGCAACACTAGAGAAAGAACAGAAAAGAATAGTTAAAAAGTTGAATTTATATTACATTTTACTAAGTCTATAAGGAAAATGTGATGACAATAAAAGATTAATGACTAAAATCACTTTTTTAGACGGGTATTGTTATGGAGGCCAAGCTGGCTTTGAACTCAAAATCTGCTTTCCTTTATCTCCCAAGTGCTAGGATTATGAACATGTGCCACTACATTGGGCTTAAAATCACCATTTCTTACCAATACTCACTACTGAGCCTTTGAAATCCTAAATGTTATATCATTGGACTGGTGAGCAAGCTGGCTCATTGGATAAAGGTGCTTGCCACTGAGCCTGATAACCTGAGTTTGATCTCTGGAATCTATATGGTAGAAGGATGACTCTTGAAAGTTGTCCTCTGACCTCTCATGAGTACCATGGTAGGAATATGTAAAAGCCTGAACATGCACATGCACACACACATATTCACAATGTAAACAAATGCTATATTCTGATTTACTATTTGACTCTTAAAACAACCAAAGAAAAGATGTAATTGATTTTGTACTTATTTATATAAGAACTAGTAAATACCATGTGGCATTTAAAACATTTTTTTTCAATATGAAAACAAGCCCATATATATGTGTTGTTCAGGATTTTGCTAAGCCTCACTACTCCATTGACTCCACCTGAAGTGTGTTTTTGCATTTGGTCAGCTGTGCAGTGTTTTATGCCAAAGCTCAACCGGATCACCTGACTTCTAGAAGTCAACTGAAACTGCTACTGTGCATCACTATGATGTGGTTTTGCTGTAACAGGAGGCCATATTTAGACACTAAAGCTATTTCACTTCCCACCCCGAAGAGTTGAGACTCAACCAACAATATATTCCTTTTTTGTGTGTTTTGGAGATTTCAAAGACATTTTTTTGAATGATGCCTTCTTCCATTCAATGGAAAACATACTACTAGCCTGCCCCAAACTACCGTGTGACTAAAGTAGGTATTCATTTAGTCAATAGCACTTGTCTCCTTCTGTGAAGGCAAAGGTATGGCTAGAGAATTCAGTAAAATGCCTAAGAGTATGGACTTCAGGAGATAGGTGAATATAGGAGTTTAGGTTTGTGTCTTATACCACTGTACTAGCTGTGAGGCCTTTTAAAGCTTATTTTACTTATTTGCAAAATCAGGAAGATGTACTAATATCATGGGACCAGTCTCAATGGTGTGCGTATCATATCATATATACTAAGCATTCTGCTAAATAAATGGTAGCTATTAGGACAGTTAGCATCTTCCTAGAGTCAAATGTCAAAGACTACCTATAATACAGGTGAAAACAGAGGTTTACAGACTGCATAATGGAAACATGGAGAGAGGAACTGATATTCATTCTTCTGGAGATAAAAGAGCAGAGTGAGGAAAACATCTGGAAGTGAGGTGTATTCTGACAGACCTAATTGGACTTAAACCCTTGAGGAAGCAATATGGGGGCTTAGCAGGTTAGAAAAAGGCAGGACAAGTCCAGAGAGTAAAAACTCTTAAATATCATGTTGATGGATTTGGACTTTCAATTACAAAAACAAAAACAAAAACACTGTAGACTTGTTTGTTTGTTTATTGTGGTGTTAGGGAATGAACCCACAGCCTTGTGCATGCTAGCCAAGTGCAGTACCATTTACATACATTTCTAGTTCCTCACTATAGGTTTTTATTTTTTTTATTTAATTTTTTTGTTTGTTTGTTTTGTAGACAAGATTTTATATAGCCTTGGCTGGCCTGGAACTGCTAGGTAGACCAGGCTGGTCTAGAATTCAGAGATCTGTTTGCCTCTGAATTCAGAGATCTGCTGGGATTACAGGTATGCACCACCACACCAGGTCTCTCACTATTGGTTTTTAAATCAAGAGAGTGTATAACTGCTTCGAAGTTTCAGACCAATACTCCTAATGGTTGTGTGGAGGCTAAACTTATAAAAAGATCATTTGAGAAGTAAAGTAATGGTGATGTATTGAAGCAGAGAAGTGACTGTGGAATTGGAAGGGAGAGAGACTAATGACATGATCAAGACACAGAATGAACTGCAATTTATAGCTTACAAGATGTTAGGGGAGAGGGAAATAGAGTGATTGAAGACTGTGCCAATGACAAGAGAGAGCGAGCCACAGCTTTATTTAACAGCATGCCTTCAGTATCTATTAACAAGGCCATCAATGTACAAAGATATAGTTCTTGTCAGTTAGTTTACATCTTAAAATCTAAGTATTTGACCTCTTCATCTTTGGTTTCTTGAATCCTTATTAACCTTTGTCTCCTTTCAACTATATTAATTGCCTTTCCCTTTTCAAAGACGTTTTTTATGAATGGTGCCTTCTTCCATTCATTGGAAAACATACTACCAGCCTGCCCCAAACTACTGTGTGACCTGGAATAGGTATTAGACTTAAAATTAGAACAACAACAACAACAAAAACCCACTGAAGGCTTTTGTTTGTTTGATTAAAGATCCCATGTCAGAATGAACGATCCATTTTTTTTTCTTTTGAATTTCCATTTTAGGTGTTGTGGGGCATGTCTTTAAGCCCAGAACTCAAGAGACAGAGGGTCTCAGTGAGTTCTAGGACAGCCAGGGCTACATTGTGAAAACCTATCTCAAAACAAAATAAAACACTTCTCATCTTTATACTGGAACTGAGTTAGAGGAACAGAGCCTGGAACTTAAAAACAACCACAGAAAAATTGGAAGATTTATGATTAAAAACAAAACAAACCCACAATCCCCAAACATTAAGAATTTGAAATCCAGCAAATAAAACATCATTTTATGTCAGTTATCCTGTCAGAGGAAGCTATTTTCCACGGTGCATCATCTAGATGACACACATCTGTTCAAAAATTTTTTGTTCACGTTCCTTCCCTTCCAGAATCACAGGTAAAACTATTTATCAACTTTCAAGTTTATAACTCATAGCTTTAAAGCAAGTGCCACAACGCCAGTAGACAGGGTAAGAAATCAACAAACGGGGGCTGGAGAGGTAGCTTGGGGGTTAACAGCGCATAATGCTCTTGCAGAGGACCTGAGTTAAGTTCCCAGCACCCACATAGTGGCTCAAAATGATCTGTAACTCCAGTTCCAGTGGATCTGATACCCTTTTCTGGCCTTCAAGGGGACCAGGAACATATGTGATACACATACATACATGCAGGTAAAACATTTGATACATATAAAATAAAAATAAATAATCTTTTTTGTTGTTGTTGTTTTGTTTTTCGAGACAGGATTTCTCTGTGTAGCTTTGGAGCCTATCCTGGAACTTGCTCTGTAGACCAGGCTGGCCTCGAACTCACAGAGATCCACCTGCCTCTGCCTCCCGAGTGCTGGGATTAAAGGTATGCGCCACCACCGCCTGGCAAAAATAAATAATCTTAAAAACAGAAATCAACAAACAGAAGCAGGAGACCAATAGTACAACTATGATTAAAAAAATAAAGTGTGTTAGAAAATTAAAAACATAGTAGGCAATAAACACTCATACACATAAAATAAAGTTTAAAAACAAATGGTTCTGGGATAGTATATTAATCATAGAAACAGCTGGGTGGCAGTGGTGGCACATGCCTTTAATCCCAGCACTTGGGAGGCAGAGGCAGGGCAGGTGGATCTCTGTGAGTCTGAGGCCAGCCTGGTCTACCAGAGTGAGTTGCAGGACAGCCAGGGCTACATACAGAAACCCTGTCTTGAAAAACAAAAACAAAACCCCTAAAACCAAACCAAACCAAACCAAAAATAAGTCCCAGATTTGGATGTGTGTGAATTTTAATAAAGACAGAAAGAAATGTTTTTATTTTGCACATTTTATTAAAATACATAATATACATAATTTATGTTATATACACATGGGAAAAATGGTTATACCATCAGCAATATGTACCAAAATGTAAAACCAAAAAATTCAACTTTATTAATATTAAACAATGTAGATTTGGGGCTGCAATGATGGCTCAGAGGTTAAGAGCAGTCACTGTTCTTCCAGAAGACCCAATATTGCAGCACTCAAAGCCAGTTACTCAAAACTGCCTGTAACTACAGCTCTAGGGGATCCCACATCTTCTTACAGCTTCCTCGGACATCTGCACACACGTGGCATACATTCTCTATCTCTCTCACAACACTCACTCTCATAAACATTGAAATAAAAATGTAGTTCTTAATGAAAACAAAAAATATTGCTAGGAAAAATTTTAAGGCAAAAAGAGAGACTTTCATTAGTTTGCAAACTGGGGAGACAAAGCCATTGGCGTAAACTGTTAGTGTGATCCAAATGAACAAAGAAAGCTTGGTTTAAATAAAGTTCCTGTCCAAGTTCTCATGCTGGCCCAAGTGTTCAGTACTGACTGGTTGATATTTAAAGTTTAAGGCTGAGTGTGGTGGTGTACACCTTAGGGTAGTTTGAGTGTAACTGGCTTCCATAAACTCATAAGGAGTGGTACTACAAGTAGTTGTGGCTTTGTTGAAGTAGGTATGGCCTTGTTAGAGGAAATGTGTCACTGTGGAGGTGGTTTTGAGGTCTCATATATGCTCAAGCCATGCCTAGTGAGACAGACCACGTCCTGTTGCCTGAGTCAAGATGTAAAAACCCTCAGCTCCTTCTCTAGCACCATGTCTGTCTGCATGTTGCCTTGCTTCCTGTCATGATGATAATGGACTAAACCTCTGAACTGTAAGCCAGCCCCAATTAAACGTTTTCCTTTATAGGAGTTGCTGTGGTCATAGTGTCTTGTCACAGCAATTGAAACCCTAAGGCACACCTGTAACCCCAGTTACTCAAGAGGCAAAGACAGGATTTTTGTGAGTCTACATAGTGAGCTCTACACCATCTAGGGCTAGAGTGAGACCCTCTCTTAAAACCAAACCACCAAACAGAACAAAACATAGTTTACTGTAGGTCATATAGCTCATTGGTTAGGTTTGTTTATCTTGACAGCTGAAATAGGAATGTGACTAGGCATGGGACCCATAAAGTTTAGCTTGCCATTTCTCCATGAAAAAGGTACATATGTGACACCAACCCACCCCTCCATCAGCAAATTGTTACCAGACTTCATTTTTATTGTAGCTAGTCATCTGGCCCTCTTCTTGGAGCCAGCTGCCAGTGAGGGCATTTAGACACCTGTTAGATCTCCAAAATCTCTTGGGTTAATTGGGTTCTGGTTTCTTGTTGGGATGAATCCAAAGTCTTAAAGGTTTTAACATTACCCTGAGTCTGGTGAGTGTCTCTTTGTAGCAGCTGTTAAAACAGGTTTTGTTGCTCTTAAAGAGAAGTCAAATGTCACTCCTAGTATGAAGAGAATTATTGAAAGTGGTAGGGCAGAACACAAGAGGCAATCAGTGCCAGATAAGACACTTTTAGAGATTTAGCCAACTTTAAGAGTTTGAAAATTTCCAATTCAATCTGCCCCGAAGTATCCAGGTACAATTTGAGGTACATATGACAGAACTGACACTGCCCCATGCAACAAGGACTATTATTTAGGAGTCTATGAGCACAGGAGTCCAAAGAGCTTTGGTCTTGGGCAGTGGACTGGTGACTGTGTTAACAGCACAGGAGGGGCCAGTGTGATGACTGGGTCAAAGCACTTTCCAAATGAGGCTAAATTCAATCCCCAGACCAGATACCTTAGAGTTGTCCTCTGATCTCCATTCATATGTTGTATGCACACACCTAGTGTTAAGAAAAATTAAAAACTCAGAAGAGGAGAAGTTTCCAATTGCGTATTCATTCTAGGTTATACCAATTCCTGGCAAAGATCCTAGTATTCTTCCACGTCTAGCCCAATCACAAGGACAATTCCTCCTAATAAATCAGACCTTAGGAATGCCCACAGCTGTTATCCTTATAATGAAGGTTTGGCATCAGGGTAATTACCTCTAAAATAATTATAAAAAGCCTCTCTCTACAGTGTGTTATTTGGGCTGGGAATAACAGTCTATTTGTAAGGTGGCAAAAGGCATAGCCAGATATCCAAGAGGTAGGTACATCCAATCTCTGTCAAGACCTGTTCTCACAGCACAAATGAAAATAATCCCAGCAGGGGCACAAATGAGCCCTGACATTTTTTTTAGGTTAAGATGACTTTCAGTGGAGAGGAAGGTAAGAAGAAAGGAACACCAAGTCAGTGAGGAAGACACCCAGGCAGTAATTCATTTGGGTTGTGGCTTGTGATAGGAGGGGATAGGTTTTCCAGATGACCAGTCCAAGTGAGAAGGTTCTTGTTGGTAACAATGGAGTTTAGCTTTGTAAGTAGCTTTTTTCAGATCTGTTCAAGATAAAAAGTTTATCAGGGACTTTGGGGGTCCAGCCCCTCAATAGTCCTCTTCCAGGGTCTGGGAAGAATCTACAACTAGCTGATAATTTAATCTTTGATGATATGAGATGAATCTATGTACACAAAAATCTTTAGTCCATACACTTTATTCTTCTGAGTCAGTTCTCTCTCTACACAGCTTCTATTCTGCTCTTATTTAGCTCCTTTCTTGCCTGATTCTCTCTACATCTTTCTGCTGTCCCCTCTAAGTGCTATCTTAATTCTCTCATCTTAGTTCTGCCCCATCTAGGTTCTCACCCATCTAGTTCTTTCCCATCTTGTTCTTCCTCATCTTGTTCTTCCCCATATGGCTCTTCCTCATCTTCCATCTCGTTCCTCTAGTACTCTCTTCTAGCCCTTCAATCTAGTACTTCCCCATCTCACTTCATTCCTTTCCAGTTCTTACCCATCTAGTTCTTCCATTCTCTTTTCTCTATCTCATCCTCAAGTTCCATATGTCAAATCCTCCTCTAAATCTCCTCATACCTCTCAGCTCTCCCCAAGTCTCTGAAGTATTCAGTTATAAACCCAAGCAATAGCGGCCCTCTGGTGGAGCAAGGTCATCATGCTTGAATTCTTACAGGGTCATAAAGGCAGCGAAGAATTTTCCTCAGGCAGTGACCGTCAGGCTTTCTTTTACAACCCAAAATGGGAGTGGTAAAGGAGAAGGTCAATTGAGAGCTAATGATTGGTTAGTATATCAAGAAGGGAATTTATGTGCTCAACCTACATTCCTAGAAGTGGTTAGGTAAGAAGTTAGGAGTCTATAATGTTAGTACGGCTGTAAGAAAGGAGGGTCTCACCTTAAACTGCACAAGAAATAAAGCTATCCGCCTGACCTAGGAAACAAGTGTCGTTTCCACAAGGGTGTTACCTTAGTTCAGGAGGTCGTTTGGCCTACAATGCTTGATAGGTATTTTAGATAACTACACTGTTAGGAGTTCTTGGAAGCACACATAGCACACAAGAAAATAATTTTAGGAACCAGCTAATATATATACAAAAGCTAAAATATCATCAAGACATCTTAAGCCATGGCTTGACCTTCGGAAAAGTCCTTGACTTTTCCAAGTAGTAGCTTTTGTGATAGTAGCTGAATTCCATTACATTTTCCTGTGGCTTGCAGCAAAAGTTAAATCTAGAGGCAGGAAAAAAGTTAAGTAAGAAACTTCACAGATCTTATTAAGCAGATTTACTCCTGAAAGGCTTCAGGACATGGCACTGTAGAACAGGCCTTGGTGAAGTTGTAGACAACAGAGAATTATCAGGCTACTCATACCTAAGGCTTCAGTACGGGTGTGATGGCATATCCAGTATTCCATTAAGTTTCTGTTTATGGCCAAGACCTGGGAGGTAGACGATGGTGATGTGTGCAGGACAGTAGGGATGGCTAGGACAGCCAGATCAGTAACAAAAATCACTATTGTATTTCAATGTCAGAGAAACTGAGTGAGGAAAATGTAAGGATCAGGGAGATGCTAGAGCAGTGGTTCTCAACCTTCTTAGTGCTGCGATCCTTTAATACATGTTGTGGTGATCCATAAAATTATTTCATTGCTACTTCAAAACTGTAATTTTGCTACTGTTATGAATCGTATGAATCTGATATGCAGGATGTCTGATATGCAACTCCCAGAGGGGTTGTGACCCACAGGTTGAGAACCACAATGCTAGAGGTTGTTTTTGATTTCCTCTCATGGTGGATCAAACTAGTCTAGGTAGTAAAGACCTTTTAGAGAAGAGTGTTAGCAAAAGGATTAAAGAACTGGAATGGATGTCAGTCAATGTGACAAACAAAGAGACATTGGTGTTATAGGACTATGAAGGAAGAAAATAATATCTCATGGGGAAATAGTGTAACAAAAATCCACAAGTTTTCAGCTAGATGCAAATTCATTTTGAAATTGTACTGTTCTTGTCCTGATTCTTGGGAGAAGCTGCTTTCTCAGATGTCATCTTATTTCTTTTGGGAAGTAGGCTTTCTTTTTAACTTGATTTTGATACTAATGGCAGGAACTGAGGTCCATTAGCTGAAGGGGGAGGGTGGGTAATCTTTGTAAATGGTACAACCCTAGAAAATAAACCCCTATGCCTATACCCTTTAATTTAGCTGTACACAGGGTGAAAAAAAGCTTCCATAGAGGGAAAGATAAAGGTTAGTTAATAGTACTTGAAGGAGTCCCTTCAGTGGGATTAGAAGGAACTTAAGCTAGTATCATTTCTAATACACTCTCTAGGTTTCAGGATGTAAGAGTGAGCTTTGTATACCGAGGGCATGCAGTTGAAGGAATCTTTAACAAAGGTAAGCAGTACATTGTAGGATGTTAAGCAACCCTTTGCAGTAATGCACATATCCTCTAACGAGCACAGGCTGGTGAAGTACTTTGTCTAGCACTTAGATGCTAAGTGCATTGGGCAGCCAGTAATAATCTCAAAAGAAGATAAAAATGTCTTCCTGTGGGAGTGGAGGGTTGAGGGGAACTAAGGAAGGATCTTGGGTAATTGCATAGTAAATATCTCACAAATTCTTACCAACGAGGTGTTTATTTCTCCATTGGTCTGTGCAATGTATCTAGATGACCAGCGATATTAAGTACAATGGAGATATTGATAGGCTGATTTTACAATTTGAATAATTTGTCAGGTATAATGAATCCTTTCATCACTACAAAGTTCTTAGGGGATCCTCCTGGTGAATATTTTCCATGGTTCTAGACTAGTGGTAAGGGAGAGCTTCAACTCAAGATGAAAACATGCCAGCCATAACCAACACACTAGTGTCTTGTGAAGTGCTACGATGCATAAACCTTGTCAGACTTTGAATGGACCATTAGACGGTTGGAGATGATCCTGGAAGCATGATTTGGCTTTCCAGGGTTGTATCAAGGACATATTTACAGAGTCAATATACCTCATAAGCAGTGATGAGAGAGGGCTTCCAGTAATATTGCTTTTCCTATTTGACCACTTTGCCAATATTCTAGGAAGTCAAGACACAAAGGATAAAAATTAATTGTGCAGGATAGGATGCCAATTTAGACTCACCCAAAGATGTCTTTTTTAAATCAAATGATGCTCCTGTCTGTCCCCATCCCCAACCACTTCCCACTCCTGGCCATGCAGAAAATAGCTTGATCCTTTATTAGTTGGTGGCACAAACCTAGGGTTGAGGAGGACACAGGGCAGCTTACAGAGGTGATGACATTAATATACTTGCTTCTTGAAAGACAGCTATTTAAAGTTCATGTACTTTATTTTGTTTGAACTCTTGAAACCTAAGTAACATGAGGGGGCAAGAATATGGTCCTTACTTTCACTGGTTGTCCTAAGGAAGTAAAACTCTTCTGGGCTTCCAGAGCACACCCAGCACACATGTGACCCTCAACACATTATCTACTATCTGTATAAAGGTTTCTATAGCCAATGAACGGAGCTCTAGCCTTAGAAAAGGGTCTGGATTCTATAATCTTGTCAAAGGAAACTACAGCAAATCTGATTTGACAGTGACTACTGGATCATCTGAGATAAAATCTTTTACAAACTAATTGTTGTAGTATGTACTCCACAGAGGAGTTTCTTGTTCATCTAGTCAGGGAGAAGTTGATTAAGTAGGGCAAAAAAGTCTGGGAGAGGAAGCAGAACAGCTGAACCTAACCCATTCTAAAACGTGACAGTGAGATGAGGTAAGGAGGAAAAGACTTGCATAGGTAGAGTGCTAGCAGAGGCATTCGGTATAGTGAGAGTTGAAAATAGCTTCAATAGAGGGAGGGACACAGATGAAAGAAGATCCCATGATAACTGTTCAGTGAGGCAGTAACCTCATACAGACAGGAACACAGTCTTTGGGCCAGTAAGTCTAGCTGCTGTCTGTATTGACCCCAGTGGTCTGTTTTACCTTCCTAGAACAGAGGTAGGATTCTTGGTGCCTTCCTTTCCCACACATAAATATGTGGAAAGGGAGAATGTAACTGGGGTGTCTCAAAGTGGGAGTTAATGTCAATTGCTTCTTGATATCCTTGAAGAACTGTTTTCCACTGTTACCCACTAAATATGGTAAGGACGGGAATTTTTCAGTAAATTGTGCAGAGATTAGAACACCAAAGAAAAGTTTAGTGGCCAGTTCTGGAAGTAACTAGCAAGTTCTAAAAATTCCCAGAGTTGTATTTTAGTGCAGGGAAGAAGAAAAGCTAAATGTTTTGAGGGCAGTAAGAATAAGATCCAGATCTTTATGCATCAAAAGCCAACTCCCAAATCTGACAGAGGTTTGACAGAATTGGAGTCCTTATACTTTCTAGAGGACGAGCTATGACAGAAGCGGAGGCTTTCAGTACAGGCTTCTTGGGATGAGGCATGTAAAAATACATTACCCTAATACTGAAGAAAAATTGAACCATATTAGGATATATTAGCTAAAACATCCTGAATTATCGAAAAGAATTAGGTGGGGCTTTCAGTATAGCTTCAACATAGACTGCTGATCCTTTTGTGTTAAAGGAGAGAGGTACCGGCTATGAGGATGTACTCAAAAAAGCACCACAGGGGCCACTGGCCAGGGAAACACTGGACAACAAAGTATGAAGGGCAGCAATCACTGGCTGTTAAGGAATATCTATTTTGTTACTAGCTATCAGATCTTGAAGAAATCTCCATCCTTTTCCATTAGGCTAGTGGACAGGTAGGATGAAACTACTTTAAGATCAGGTAGAGGGAACACATTTCTCATGTGTGAAATCATCCACTATGAGTTGTATGCCACCAAGAGAATTAATGACTATTGCTCAACACTGGTGAGAAATTTTTTAGGATCCACCTGGATTTTAACTGGAGATGCTGAATGGATATGATCAACATTAGTACTGGAATGAGTCTAGCGGTTCTTGGTCAATCTATTGGAACGTAGGTAGTTGTCGCAGTATTAGAACATGGCTTTCTGATGGGATTAATTATATTACTGTTTCTCCCTTTGGGAAGAAAGAGCTTGATTTTGTGTCCATGAAATTTCTCCCTAAAAGGTACACAGGGGTTGTAGCAATCAGTAAGCAGTATAGTGACTTTCCAGGACAGAGCATTATTAGAAAGAAAAAGGTTGAGATTTGGAAACTGTCACAGACTGGGTAACAATCTCAACCATCTGAAGGAACTTGGAACTCTGCGGAAAAGACACGAGGGTGTCAAGATTAATAAGGAACAGAATATCCCATGTGTTGTGGTTTGAATGAGAATGGCCTCACAGGTTCATATATTGGAATGTTTGGTTTCCAGTTGGTGGTCTGTTTGGGATGTGTGGCCTTATTAGTGGAGTTATGTCACTGGAGGTGGGCTGTGAGGTTTCAAAACCCATACCAGGCTCAGTCTTACTCTCTCTTGCCTGAGGCTTGAGGCTCAGAATGTACTGTGCTAGCACCAAGCCTGCCACCACACTCCCTACCATGATGATCACAGGCTAACTCTCTGAAACTGTTAAGAAGGTCCCTGATTAAATACTTCCTTCTATAAGTTGCTTTGGTCAATGTGTCTTTTCACAAAAGTAGAACAGTAACTAAAACACCATGTCAAACAGTGATCTGATTAACTGCTTTAGTCAGTTTTTTTGTAATCATGACAAATACCTGAGAAACAAAGTAAGATTTATTCTGGCTCACGGTTTCAATTATTTTAGTCCATAGGTGGCCTGCTCCATTGTTTTTGGACTGAGGGTGCATGTAATGGTAGAGAGGGTGTGGTAGAGTAGAACTGGTCATCTCATAGCAGCCAAGAAGCAGATAGAGCAGAGGAAGGGGCTCAGACAAGATATAACCCTCAAAGGCAAACTCCAGTGGCCTCCTTCTTCCAACCAGGCACTATATTGTCAATAGCCCATTCAGAATAAGCACATCAAATAATTAACTTGTTGATAAAGTAAACAACTTGTTGATAAAGTAAATACACTTTATTTTTGTGTGTACATGTACATGTGTAAGCTAGAGGGGTTGATGTCAGGTGTTTTCCTCAAAATCACTCTCTGCTACTACTACTCCACACATACACACACAATTTGTATATATATGTGTATATATATGTGTGTGTGTGTATATATATATATATATATATATAATTCTTTGATAAGTTCATATACACATAAACTGAATTTTGAGTCATTTTTAAATCCCCCATTACTCCCTCACACACTCACATATAACCCATTGCCGAAATATGAAATCCTGGTTCTCCCAATAAGCCTCCTCCTACTGTGATATCTTTTATTTATTTTGACTCACTGAGGTTAATTATCGTTGTTTGTAAAAAGCATGAGTAGGGGGTTACTGTGTTAAATTGCCTTTTAAATACTTATATTTATACCCATAGCTTAGTGCTGCTCTCAGCCTTTACTAGAGAAGCTTGATTTTGAAGTGAGTGAGTGGTCAAGAATGAAGCAACTCATTAAGACAGTGGTTCACAACTGGTCAAACTGGAAAATAAGCAACTGTGGAATGTTTGCGTCTAAACAAGACATCTACATCATCCCCTCCAAGGCTTAGGGAACATCATGGAAAAGGAGGTACAAAGAAGAGAAGAGCCTGGAGTCAGGAAAGAGTACCGTGAAACAGTGTCCTCTGGACATGACATGGCCACTGTACTCATGAACTCACAGCAGCTGTGGGTATTTATACAAGACTGAGCCCATCACTACTTCATCGTGCATAGGGGAAGGGTTCATGAGGACCCACCTCTTACTGAGGGACTCTGGGCAGTTACTGGGTGTTGAGGGAGGAAACAACACTTTCTTCAGTAGTATAGTTTATTAGTAGATAAGTTGTCTACCTTACTTTGAGAAAAGGTTTCCCAATGAATCTGGAGCTGATCAATTTGATTAGACTGGCTGGCCAGCAAGCCCCAGGGATCCTACTGTCTATGCCTTTCCAATGCCGGATTACAGGTATACTCCACTGTGCCTTATATTGCAAGCATAGTACTCTATGAACCATCCCATCAGCCCCTGGGTTTATATCCAAACCACAGCACTAGTTCATCTTCAATTTTAGTATTTAATTTGACTAGTTGATTGGTTTTAAATAAGAACAATGACCATGGAACCTCCCTAGTTTTGCTTGAAGATTAGGAGTGAAGTAATTTCATCACAGTTTAACTGATTGTATTTGAAGCAATTGCTTGTAAAACAGTCAGTTTACAGAACCCAAACAGAAAATCAAAACCAGTTCTTTTGACTGAGTTGTGGAGGCCATTGGTAGTTTTTAACCGGAGAGTCCTTAATTTGATTTGTTTTCTCCTAGAAAAAGCTTGAGTGGTTTTAAGCTTCTTATCCTTTTTAATAGAGTTTTGGTTGGCTAAAAGAGGGTGTTTCATGGGGGTGCCGTGTTGCTCTATTGAAATCCTGTTGTTTGACTAGGGTGTTGAAGGTTTCTGAATCTAGCCAAAGATCAAGTCAAATAAGTTTAGAGTCTCTTCATAATTCCGTAACTTCTAAGTTTTGACAAAAAGTATGTTCCAATATATTAAAGTGATTAAGGGTACAGGGCTGGCTTTCTGGGAAGGTCTTATATTAAGAGTAACTTTTAGCTGCTCGCTCTCTCTCTCTCTCTCTCTCTCTCTCTGTGTGTGTGTGTGTGTGTGTGTGTGGTTTGTGTGTGAATTATCAAATCCCAGGTGCTCAGCTAGCTTAAAATTTTTAAGGGACTTTGCCATTAGGCAACTAGCTTCCATTCCTGAGTCTGTCCATTTCCTACAAACATGATAAAATGTATTTGGAATTCGGAACGATCAGTTTGGAGGCCTAGGAAATTTTTGAGAATTGCTGAACATCCCAGCAATTAATAAAAAGAGTGTCAGCAATTTACATCTAGCTCTAGTTATTTGGATATTAAAGGGTGCAATTAAAAAAAGAGTCAATGAGTGGACAAAGGAGCAGGGAAATTAGGGGCAGAAAATTACGGGCAGCCTGGAGAATAGGGGCATGTGTGAAGAGGGGAGTGGAAAATAGAGAGTAGGTGGCTGGGAAAATGTAGATGGTTGGCAAGTAGAAACAATGGTGGCTATATTTGCATTAGTAGCACTGATGGTTTTAACTCTGTTGGTAAATGTTTAGTTTCTTCATTAAACTTGCTGAGTTTTGGTTTAAAATTATTCTCTCTGAGACAAGCCGCAGTATAATCTTAGACTTGTTTATAAGCATTGAAACACCAATTTAAAAAAGCTTCCCAATGCTTTGGCCAAGTTTAGTATTTATTTATTTGTGGTTTTTTGGAATTTT
>LZPO01118353.1:11477-23023 GCA_001675575.1 Neotoma lepida | reverse complement strand
TGGCCTGTATCTCAGCTTCCCTATCCACAGTCATGAAGCTACTGTGGTTTACAACCCTGCAATTAGTCAGAGCCCTGTGTCATGGCAGAGATGTGAGACTTCGCAGCCTTGCCGGGGGTGTTCACTGTTCTCAGTCATTCTGAGTCAGTCTGAGCAAGGGGTATGAGTCTACTAGAGATCCAGGAGACACAGAGCCCCATGACAGACACAGGGATATATGTCAGGAATGAATAAATGGGAGATGGGTGTCACAGGGCACTATCTGAGGGGGCTTGAAGGGAGAGAATGGCCTGTTCTCAAGTATAGAGGTCTGAAATTAAGATTTACTTAGTGAAGGTTGTTACTCTGTAATTTTAAGAGGAACTGGGGGAAGATTTAGATGTTTAGATACAATGCTTTTCATTAGTCTGGACTACCAGCCTGGTGCCACCTTCAGACCTGCCAGCTTTTGGCCTGTGCCTCCTTTGTCTAAGCAGCCACAGCAAATAGCCTTCGGTGTTTGCTAGTGACCAGATTTCTGTCAGATTCAGCATATGGTATATTTTAATANGAGGTGATAGAAATGTTTCTTTCAAAAATAGCTTTTTGGGTTTTTTTGTTTGTTTGTTTGTTTTGGTTTTGGTTTTTCAAGACAGGGTTTCTCTGTGTCTGTCCTGGAGTGAGGTTGGCCTCAAACTCACATAGATCTGCTTACCTTTGTCCCCCCTGCCCCAGTTCTGGGATTAAAGGCATGTGCTACCACACCTGACAAAAATATTTGAGTTTTGCCTGCACCTTGATAGTGCATCATGGAATAGAGAAGACATTTCATCTGGTGTTTTCACATGAAATAAAATGAGGAGAGTATACAAACATACATAAGTTTAAAAAGAAACAGAATTGTGGCTGTAAAATACAAGAAAAGGAGTATATTATATTGCCTACTGATTTTTTTTAATTCATCCTCTTTTAGGCAATCCTCAGATTACTCATTTTATTATTTTATTTAACTTTTGATCTTTTGAGGCACAGTCTCACCATGTAGCCCTGGCTGGCCTCAAACCCACAGACATTTGTCTGCCTGTGCTGGGATTAATGGTGTACATCACCACACCCGGGTATACTCACTCTGTTCATTGAGTTTGTGTAACTGGTCATGCTGTTACTTAGCACTTGGTTGCCAGTATGTAACAAAGAGTCTTGAGAATGCAGCAGGAATTACATTAAATGAGGAAGCATGATAGTGAGGGATGTACTTGACTGCCAGGGTTGATATATTAGGTGACGTCTTGCTCTTATTTGGGGGAAAGTGGGAGTAGTATTTACAACTGCCAGGGTCACTCATCTGACTGTGTCTGTAGCGAATAAGGCGGAAAAGAAGTATTCAAGATTAATTTATTCATTTATTCTTTCAAAATTGCATAGGGGCCATCAGTATGCTCACAGGTGACTGTATCAGAAAATGTAGAAAACCAGAATTATGGAAGTCCTGTAGATCCTTCTGATATAGTTCCGGAGCCAAAGCCAGCCTCCCCGGGTGCTGATGAAATTCAGGTAACTGACTTGTGAAAAGAAATTTGCAAAGAGCTTTGAAATTTCTTAGTTGATATGTACAAAGAATGGGAAACAGAATTCTAGATCTAGTATATCTTCAGAAACATCGAATTTTGAGACATTTACACAGCATACATAGTGAGGGTACATATAAAAGACCCTTCCCTGGAGAGTCTGTTTCCAACTGGCACTTGTGGCTTTACTATTATTACAAATGTCTACCACCAGGTGGCACTACTTATTCCCGCTTCCTCTAAGTTTAGATACACCTAATTGTCCAGCCTTTGCATTTCATAGAATATTTGGGCTGTAATTCAACAAGTACCTTTGATATAAATTGTATTAGTGAATAGGACCACTAACTTTAGTGAGCACACATGTAGCCATCCCAGGTCTACATGCTTGATTCTGGACACTTATTTTACCTCTGAGAACTATAGTCCTTAACAATGTCCCTCACTGGGCAAATAGGAAATGACAGTGCTTCTTGATCACAAAACACTGTGGAGGACATTTAAATGTTCCTGGTCCTTGTTCAGGAAAGTTCAGTAGCACCTTCTCTAATTCAGTGTGACTCAGAAAAAAAGTGGACATTGAAGGTTCGTTTTCCACAGACCCCAGAATACTTGAATGTCAAATGTTCAGTCCCCAGGTCTCACTCTACTCCAAGGCAGTGCTAGACTTACATTTTCTTCCCAGTCTGTCCCAAGTGACCTTCTTAATCAGAGGTAGCTCCATCTGTAAGGGTTAACGTGACAAGAAGCTGTTCTATCTCCCCCTCGCCCCAGGTTCCAGAAACAGGATGGACATGGAGGGATTGTTGAGAGTGAGAGCCAGGCTTCACCAGTTGCAACACAGTTCTTCATCTCCATCTTTGTAGCACACTGGTCCTTCCACTTGGCTCAGTGCAGGCTGAGACCCTCCAAGTTCTGTTCTCTACCATCTGTTCGGGGATCCTGTATCTGTGACCCCTGGGACACTAACTAGTCACTTGGCTGAAGACAGCAGAAGCACTTGATTAGTTCATTGAGGGTATTAATGTCCAAAGGAGTCTCACAAGTTTAGCTTTCTTANTAAATATGCAGAAAATTACTCAGTCCTGTCGTTTTCCACAAGTTGCATTGACCTGCATGGGAGGTTTGGAAATGTGGACCACCACATTCTTCTTGTTTAGCAATTGCTTAGTTCCATGGAGCTATTGCAGACTGAGACAACGCCTGTTAAGAGTGTTGACCTTGTCCACTTGACTTCACATTTCCAAATACAGAACTTTGACCTCCATGCATGTGTCCATCTTCCCTTGTTTGGTGATATACTTAATAGTTGTGTGGGTTGGGTAACTGGTCTTGCCTTTCTTCCAGAGTCATGTGGTACTGGTACCAAATTTCACAGCCATCTTGCTGTCTCTTATACACATCTAGATGTGTATAAGAGACAGATTCAGTACATTGGCCTCTCTGCTAGTCTACCACAGCTATTTGTCTTGCTGTGACTCAGCATGTTTCATACAAGGGATTGTTGAGATAAAATCAGAACCTCAGAAAACTCTCAAAGCAATTTCTGATACCCAGCAAACACTCAGTCAGTTGTTTGTGATGACAACGATGATGATGAATGTGATAAAGTGAGAGGGGACATTCTGGCCAAGACAGTTTTGGAAATAAGAGACACAATTTGACTTTTTCTTGAGCTTCTCGGCTGCTCTAGAAACCTCTGTGTGTCCTAGTGTTTTGTATACCCTGTACCCAACTAGCTACATGGCAAATCTTCAAGATGGCGTGGGTCCAGATTCAGAAGCTGCCTTTTCACACTACGGAAGGATTTTGAAATTGTTATATGAAAACAGCTGAGAGGGTCTTAGTTACTGTCCAGGGACCAGAAGAGAAATNGAACAATATACTACTTAAGCCACACACTTTGTTTTTCAATAAGAACTTAAAGCCTAGGAAAAGACATCCGCAAAAACAAAATAGAAAACTCCATTAATGAAAGCCTTCCATCTCCTCTGTTCATTTAGGGTACGAAATGGAACATCTTCAAGCGAAAACCCAAACAGACCACGAACTTTGAAAATCCGATCTACGCAGAGGTAATTTTTAATTCCTGTTCAAAGCACAGACACTCACTGCTTTNGCTCACACTGAGATTATTCTGGGCAAACTGGCAAAGGTTGGTCCTCATACAGAACTGTGTTTGGTCGTGTTGGGGAAGTAAATGACTGACCCATGTCTTGTTGTGGTTGTAGATGGACAGCGAGCAAAAGGAAGATGTGGCTGTGGCGCCCCCTCCATCTCCTTCTCTCCCTGCTAAAACTTCAAAAAGAAATCCAACCCCAGGCTACACTGCAACAGAAGACACCTTTAAAGACACTGCAAATCTTGTCAAAGAAGATTCTGATGTATAGCCATTCCAGCTCTCTAGGGAATGATTAGATACTCACTTTTGCACATATATTTTTTACGGACAAATGAGAAAAAAGTTAACATTCAGTACTTTATTAGAAAATATATTTTTCTCTGTTTGCCAATAGTTGAAAGTGTGTTGTGTGTCTTTTTTACTCATGCCATTTCANATTTTTACAATTTTCACGAGGTACTGTGTATATCTTGCACTGATATTGTCAAGGGTGATGCTGTGAAGATATTGTACTTCTGTAAATTTTGGAAGGATTGTCACATCTTTGCATTTGCTGATGAAAGTACCTGTTGAGTGGGTTGCCAAGCTGAAGAATAGATGTTCTAGTGAGAAAAAGAGTTGGCTTAGGGCTTTGGATGTGCGTAAAGAAGAGATACCACTCATAGTTCCTCTAAAGCAATCTAGGAAAGGTGTCCAAGCTTCATTTGTGGATCCATTTTTACACATCAGCACTTAAAATTAATAATCAATGTCCAATGTTACATGTCAGTTTGATTAGCAAGTATACTAATAGAGGCTAGTGTTGGCTACATAGACTGTAGATACTTCAGACAACAAGAAGGTACAAAACATGATTTGGTTGGACCCTTCTTTGTGCCTCTGTCTTCTAACCCCAGCTATGTTTTGAATGTGCTGTGTCCCTAGTTGCCAAGTCAACATTTGTATCTGTCACCTCATGTCCCACACTGAGTTTGTATTTTAGTGAATGAGCTCTCTTGTTTGATGGACCCTAAATCAACTTACGCCCTTGCCTGGCATCTCAGGTGTCATCTACCTTAGTCACTGGAACTCTGTAGCTGACCTACTAAAACCAAACCTGTCTGTCCATAAAGTAGGGTGCCAANCAGATACCAGTTAAGCTGGGTGTTTGCCTCTGTGTGCAAAATATTATTATATTGACTATTTATTTCTCAGTTGACAATGAATAGAAAGGGAAAACATTCTTATTGAGCCTTTTTCAGGTCTTTGCCTAAATCTGTACATTTGTGTCAGGATGTACTGTACGTCCTACCTAGCTCTTCTTTCGAGTAGTTGGTGTATTCTCTATGACAGGAACCATGGCATGGATATACATCTTCCATAGCAAGTAGCATTCCTGGTTCTCTGTGCTAATATTGCACATGTGTTAAACAATGAATGAACGGAAGGGTGGGAGAATGAATGAATGAAATATACTACTGATTATTTTATTCTCGAGTTCTCAAAATATTTCGTTGCTCATATTTTGAGTACCGATTGTAATTACTTTGATTAGAAAAAATGCAACTGGAAATGATGCTGCTGAAAATTTCTAATAAATGTGTATTTTATCAGATGTCTTTTGTGTCTCTGTGTCCTTCCTTCTTGAGCCTTGGTCATAAATCACTCAAATTGTGCTTGATTGCCCTCTCTCACACTAATTCCTTGCACTGCTCAATGCATTTTTTTAGTGGAGACTTATGGAGATNATCCAGATTTCAGATTTTAGCTGAATCCTTAAAGCTGAAATGGAGATGAGAAAAGGGTTTGGTTGTGTTTTATTGTCTTGGTGTCCTCGGTATTTGAAATGTCACAGTGTGGAGANCAGAGCCACGGGTGAGTTGCACCTTTTCTGGATGCTTCTAAGAATATTCTTATTCAGAAAAAGGTGGAGAACCCACCCAACCCCCTTTTGCACAATTCCAAGTGTCTAGTACCAGAAGTTGATATGTGAAATTATTCTTCTACCAAGCTACACAGGGCCTCTTCTTAGTTGGCTTATTTGTTAGTCTCTCTGGAGCCTATGACAACTCTGACATTTTTCTGGTAGAACTTAGGGAGGACAATGGAAAGTCCTGATCATTCCCTGACAATGTGGATGGAGAGTTTTACTACAAAAAAGGTGTTTGTCTCTAAGAGTGCAATGTGGGTTTATCACTTCTAAAATTTTTTGGTTGTTTCTTTGGCAACTTTTGAAAATTGTATTGGGAGGGACACGAGTTTTGGAAGATAAGGAGCCTCAAGCTGCTCTTGGCACAGTGTTTTGTCACTTTCATCACATTTTAAGGGAACTGAATTCAGACCATGAAGGGTAATGAGACTTTATTTGTGCACGCACACGCACGCAGGCCATGCACGCACGCACGCACGCACGCACATCTGTGCAGTTGTGTCGATCATGGTGATAGCTGCAGGGGCATCCATGACTCCTTTGTTTAATGTGGTAGAGGCAGGCTCCAGTCCGAGCCAAAGCAGTATTTGCCCTGGAGCCAGTGAACTCTGGCTAACTAAATATGTGTGTGCAACTGTANTCTCCCAGATCTGCAGCTTCATAGGGAGANGGAAGAGTTGTCTGTGTTATCTCTAACTTCTCCACCTTTCAAGTGCAGTGGCTCAGTACTTTATCTTTACTCCAATCTTCATTTGGAGTTTAGTTCACTCAGATTCACTGAGGCTGTTTCAGTCAGCACCAAGCCTGTTACAAGAACTTCAAAGAAAGCAGATTCACATCCTGACTTTATCTTCAAATGGTGCCTCTCTCTGAGTGAGCTGTCAAGATGCTGTACTTCCGGGATTTTTTTTTTTTTTTCTATTTGGCACTCTTTGCAAAGAAACTCTGCAAATGTCTTTAGAGAGCCAAGGCCCCAGGAGGCGATGTGNGTCTATGGTCTCACGTTGAGGGTTCTAGCACACCAAGTGGGCCCTCCATAGGGAGCAAGTTTGGAAGAACCAGTGGCATCCTAATGACTTCTGATAGGATGAAAAGTTGTCAAATGGCTCCAGAGTAAAGAGCAAAGAAGCATAGAAGGAAAATAGGTTTCACTCTTTAGAAGTTAAACTTAATTTTTGTTTTTTATTTTTATTATTTTTGTTTTTTATTTTTATTAATGGTAAAATTCATGACATGAAATATCACCCTTAAAAATTTCATAGTATCACGCTACGTGTGTGTGAGGTATGTTCACATGCCGTGATGGGGACCAGAGAAAAATGTTGGAGTCTGTTCTCTCCTTCCAGTATAGAACCCAANGACAGAACTCAGGTTGTCTGGTTTGCACTGCAAACATATTTACTGCTGAGCTATCTCTCCAACCCTGTTTTTTGTTTGTATTTGTTTTTGAGTCTCTGCCACATAGCTCAGGCTAGCCTCAAACTCATGGTTCTAATTAAGATTGCCCAGCTAAAATTGAATCTTTATCCATATCAATTTTTATTGTTTTTCAAGATGGCTTTGGAAGGTTGCCTATAAAGACTTTGGAAATCACTGAAGCATGGTATTCTAAAGTTCAGATTGTGTTAGAGCTCATGAAAGGCTATCAGGAACTAAGCTCAGCCTAGCCTGGTCCAGCAGAAATTCATTAGTTAGCTATGATATCCTGTGANTTACATCTCAGAATGGGNCATGGTTGCAGTGTTCAGAGTGTAATTCACCTATGTCAGTGACTAAAGCAATGGCTGCCAACCCAGGATTGGTCAGGTGAGAGGTGGGGGAACCGTGATGCTCTTGCTGACTGACTTTGGTTAAGCTACTGAATTTTTCTGATTTTCAGTTAATCATCAAAAAAGAAAAAAAAGTCTTGAAAAACAGAACAAAAAAAGGGAAGAAATAATAAATAAATATAGAGATAGGTTGGGGATGTTTCTGAATGGTAGACTCCATGTGAGAGCCTGGGTTCTGTCTCTAGCAGTAAAGGCACATCACTACCCAAAACAAACACACACAAAACGGACAAGCACACCACACTTCATGGCCCTCAGGAGGATAGCATTCATGCTCCAGGGCTTGGTCTGTCTGTCCCACGAAGCAGTGAGAGCAGAGAGCCCTGAACCCAGGCAGGGTAGTGTTTTCATCATAGCAGAGGTTGGGGTGAGGTGATTTCTAGGATTCAGGACCCTGGTTGGCTAACAATTTTCTAGGGGTATCTGTAAAACAAAAACTTCTGGGGCATCTGGCCACCTTATCTAATGGTTGGAATGTTTGGGATGTTAGGTACTTCCCTGTCCCTAGGTGGATCCCTGGGTGGTGTCAGATTATGGGTTTTCCTGGATCTGGGTGTTGCCTGCCGTTGAGCCTGTCACAGAAGCTGTGTCTGGGCCCCTAAGCCTGTCATGGCAGCTGTGTGGTCATGCTATTTTGGGGCCCCTCCACATTTAAATACCTATCACACAGCAACAGGTAGAGTTCACTGAACTTCATGTAAAGCTTCTCATTTAATCCTCTGGGAACTTCACAAAGAAAGTATTATTTTAATGATGTTACAGACCAGGGAANTAAGAGAACACATGGAAGGATGCTTTGTGTAATAATTCACCAGATAGGCTGGTCACTGATCAATCAGGGTTTCCGGACAAGGACTCTGGAGATTAGTTTTTCCTGACAGCCCAAGTGGGGGTAGAAAAGGGGTTTATAAGCACAAAAATCACAAACATTTGTTGCCAAGTTACAGTTACAATTTTCACCAATCAGGATTTAGAGATTAGGGGCTTCCTTGAGTGTTCATCATTGTCAACCAGTATACGTTACAATGCAAGACTTTCAGTCCAACAAATCAGATTCATTTGTGGTTAGGAGCAGCCATAATGTTTCTAGAGACCTAAAGATTCATAACAACTGTTTCTATGGTTTAGGGAGGAGGTTGGGCAGCCATTGGAAAGTTCTCAGCTCCCCTAGGGCTNGGGAACCTGAACTTTACTTCACCCTACAGGTAAAATGGAGTCTGAAGTCAAAATGGCAGTACTCAGGCCAACATGCTTTTAAGTCTGCTCCCTTCACTGCCTAGGTTATTATGAGTTAGTGGATCAGAATTGAGAAGGCAGGAACATTGTTGGATTTGTGCTGTCACCCTGGTGAATACACCATTGTTTTTGATACTCAGATATCTCTTGAATAAATGACTTAACTAGACAGACACTTAGCATGGGTGAGAACACAGCTAGGCTCAGGGCTCAGTGCTCAGCAGCTTGTGTCATTAGTCAGCACACCTGCCTGTGCTGATGTCCTGTCTGGAGGCTCGCTTGTGCATGTGGCCCTTTTGCACACCTCTGTGCAGCTCCGGAAGCCCAGACTTAGTGATTCCTGCAGACTGCTGTAGGGTGGGCCTGGCTTGATTAGAGTACAGCCTGTGGGATTTCACACAGCAAGGGTCCTACAGACTGCTGGGTCCTGGTGATGGGTGCATGGGGGCGCTGGCAGGGAGTCAAAGATGCAATGGGTTTGTTTCAGGAACTTTCCCAGGACTAGCTTCAGACAGGAAAGAAGGTCCATCTCTTTTTCCTTTTATTTACTGCCTTCTGATCATGGGACCGTCGTCTAGTGCCAAATCAGAACCACGACTTACACAGTTCTGTTTACAGATGAGCCACTGTTTGGAGTCACTGGGCTCTTGCTGCCTGTAGCTGGACCTGAACCACCAGTACGTGCATTGTTAGAAATCCATTCTCAACTCCAAATGGTGATTAATGGTGTAGGTCTCAGAATAAACCTATTCTGTGATCTGTTGACAAGTCAGGCCTGACTTCAATACCAGAGAGGGTCTCAGGAGTTCTAATTGCATAACAAGAGCCTCCTGGTCCCTGAGGGAGAGGGAAGGTAACCTCTGGGCCTGGCAGGCAGGCTCTGTGCTAGGAATTCTTCAACAGAGAGAACAGAGCTCAGAGAGAGGAAATGGAGGCCAAAGATACTTTCTGTAACACTCGAGAAGTATCCCAGCGGGGCAGCATCTTGAGGAGAGTGTGTACAAATCCCGAAGTCAGCTGAGTGCAGCATCAGATGTCATGAAAGGAGCACCCTAAGTGCTGTCCCTGTTCAATCCCCAGTCTGAAGAAAAGAGCACACAGTCATCAGGGAGGGAAGTCTTCTTAAAGGTATTTCCCTTGTTAGCTAGGTGTGGTGGCACAGGCCTCTAATCCCAGCACTCAGTGGGCAAAGGTGAGAGGATCTCTGAGTTAAAAGGCTAACCTGGTCTACAGAGTGAGTTCCAGGAAAATCAGAGGTACACAGAGGAAAGCCTGTCTTGAAAATGTTTTCCCTTTATCATATTAATATATATTATTATATAAAATAATGGGTTTCATTCTGANATGCTCATAGGCACTATNATGTGCTTTGATCATATTAACTTTTATTTTTATGTCTTTTAAAAAAATCTATATTTTACAAGTGTGAGAGAAAACATGCCATGTTTTTCAGGGTTCAGCTTGTAACATTTTATACAACCATTTCCAGTTCACTCTGTTTCCCTCTAAGCAATTCATTCTTCTTTACGGCTGAATAATACTCCACTTAATCGGTTTTCTGTGTCCCTCCCCCCATAAATTTCTCTGCCAATTCAGTAAGCTAGATCAAGCCAAANTGAAGAAGCACAACAAACATTTTGAGCAAAGCAACCAGGGGCGGGTCCTCTGGTCCCAGAGATTGAGGCCAAAGAAGTCTCACATCTGATCCAGGGCAGGAAAGTTTTATAGTCTGTAGGCGATGGGTGATGATGTGTCTGCCACAAGCTGAGTTTGTGCCGAGTATGGTCAAAAGCTGAGTGCTTAGGTGGGGACTTAGGCTGCAGGCAACTTCAGGGGAAGCTGCAACAGCCACCAAGAGTTTGGAACTGGGATTTTTGGTGCCTTTCCTTTGTTTGGAGACTCTCTGAATGGGAAGGGTTTGGGGAGGGGGGTGGAGAATAGGGCTTCCAGGACCATGCAGGGGGGAGCCAGAGACTCCAACTGAACACCACTGTGTATCTATGCTACTCTGTCCCTATCCATGTCCATCTCTTGATGGACATCTAGGCTAATTCTATAACTTGGCTACTGTGAATAATATCTCAATAAACATAAACACAGATGTGCCAGTACCTTTATGGTGTGCTGACTTAGATTATTTTGAGTGTTTAACCAGGAGTTTCATTTTTTTGTTGAGGAACCCAAGGGATTCCTTTTTGGGCACCTGTACTAGTGAACTTTTTGTCCCTATAATGAAATCCTTGATGCAGGCTGCTTATGAAGAAAAAGGTTTATTTAGCCCACAGCTTCAGAAGTTTGAGCCTAACCAGCAAAAAGCAGCCTCTTTAGCAAGGGTAATGTGAGACCTGGCCACTCCCTCCAATGACTCAAACACCTTCCCATAGGCCCTACTACCTTCTCAAACTTCCACTGCCTTCCAACAGAGTCACCATGGAGACCAAGCCTCTGTGGCCTTTGGGAAGGCATAATTAAACCATACCCAGACCATAGAAGATCACATTAGAGGTTTAGCCTGCTGGTGGGGGGCTCTTCCCACCTCTTAGGGAACAGTGACCAGCTAAGCCAGGGCAGAGGAGCCATAANAATTCTCAGACTATCCTTTAGCAACCAAGAATGCTGACCTGGTCACCAGGAGAGGAGTTGAGGGACTGAGGCAGGCAGCTGGTGTTCACAATCCTGTCATTGCCAATAGGACAGTGATCTGCCCACTCTACCAAAATGTAACCCTCATGGCTGGTCCAACAGATGACATGAAATATAACTATGAGTGAGCTCCTTGCTTCCCATTGTTTGCTACAGGCAAATGATTTGAAAACTTCACTCTGAGGGCAGCTACTGTGTCCCATTGCCTCTTCCCCCTACCCCTGCCTCCAGAAGGAATGCTGGGAGTTATTGTCAAAGTA
>LZPO01118350.1:0-23089 GCA_001675575.1 Neotoma lepida | reverse complement strand
ATTTTATTTATAGAATTTTATATTGATGTGACTGCTTAAAAATATTATCTAATCTGGTGGCCAAAGTAAACTGTAGACATCTTATGAAACCAACCCCTACTTGGGGTTCATTATGGGAGAGAGATTTATTCTGTTTTTCAAGATAAAGCCCAGCCAGGCTGACCCAAATGAGAGGGAGAAGCCGAGTGTGGAAGGACCAGCCATGGAGGGGTCTGGTTATTACCTCCCACTGGCTTCCTATTTTCTTCCCTTATTAGTTATCTTACACATATTTGCTGATTAATTTTTAAAATTTGAGGCCATAATTTTCTTGTGTATGTTGTTGAAGATTTTGCCTCTCTTCTGTTGACCAGTATCATTGTTTTAGTACTTACTTAATAGTTAGGGCAAAGCTCATATTACTATGAATGATTTTATTGGACACTGCCAGAAGAATTTTGATTCATATATATATAAGGACAGGGCATCACAGTTTAGGATTTCAGAAAGAGATTCTGTTCTTCTGATTTCTCAAATTTATTCTAATAACCTATTTCCATACTAATTGTAGCATTTCCTTGTTAACAGTAATGAATTGGCAGCTTCTTCTCTCTTTTGGAATGAAATAAACTAAACCAAACCAAACTCAGGCTGAATTCTGTTAGAGTGAGAACATGCGCATGTGTGTGTGTGTGTGTGTGTGTGTGTGTGTGTGTGTGTGTGTGTGTGTGTGCACCTAGGGTGTCATTAAATAAATTATGGTTACTCTAAGTTTTGAAATGTCATATTGACCTAAAAGTGGTCCTAGAACTCTCTGAGACAACTTATTCCATGCACATAGAAACAAGGCCAGTATAACTTAAAATAAGGGCAAATGTAAACTTACTCAAGCAAGAATAAATGCCATCATTGGTTTGAGCCCTAGGTTTTATTATCCGAGTTCTCTTGAACACAGAAAACAGATGGATACTGCTTCTAGACAACTAAAATGACAGTAACTGAAGGCATGGGCTTGAGTAAAAGCACATTCACCGGCCATCCATCTGTCTACATGAAACGCTGTTCTAGCTTCCTAATCATACCTTAGTGACCTTAAATGTTAGTGTAACTTCAAAAAGTGCCTGACCTATTAGGGACCAATAATCTGATTCACTAAGTCTAATTGAATGAGAGGATAAAATTCGTCTTTTATAGCTATCCACCCAAACTAAGGTACTGATATAATTCTAGGTTAGTATTGATCAAGGTGTAAAATACCAATTCCTTATCTCAAAGTCAATGAAGAATTTAAGTGGTAAATATTTTCATTACAAAATTGAATTTTATCAACCTCTTTTTAAATAATTCATTTAATATTAAATTTCCTAACATGAAACTACATTTTGTAGTGCCAATAATAAAAAGCATAAATGCAATTACTTGCCATATTAGAGAAGGAACCAAGAAGCAGTGGGTAAGATTTGAATTAAATGTATGAATCCTATTCATTTCCCACTGAATATTTGCCCATAAGCTGTTCAATTATTTGGTATCCTTTCTTTGGGCTTCCCTTTATTTTCACCAACTATTATATTTTTCCTTTACGGCTTGATATAATGAAGTCTCAGAAACAGTAGTTAGCTTTCTATTGCAGCCCAGAGGAAATTGGCAGTATAACTATTACCACTTTCAAATTCTTTCTGGCTTTAACTTTCTTCATCTTTTTAATTTGATACTTTCAAATGAAATTTTAATTATGAATAAAATTAATAAATGGCAAATTATATTACCATTTTATGTCAACTAGTTGTCTAGTGATAAATAGAAGTCTGGCTCCTTGGTGGATGTTTTTTAAACATGAAAAATAATTAACTGGCTATATCATCATTATCAGGAAGAATTATTCAAGTATTGTCTCACACCCTGAAGCCCTTTTAATCAACTATTTGAAAATGAAAGTGGTATCCCTAAGCAGTCAAACAACTGCATCTAGGTGTATGAATTTAAATATTTTTAAAATACTTGAATGTTTTAAATATGTCAAATAATTGTGCCACAAGAGTTAGACACACACACAATCGCTGCCTGCCAGGAAGCTATGTAAGAATACTAAGTCATGCCATTACACATGTACAAGGAAGACACTTACTTGACTGAATCAAGTACGAGAAAAAAACCCATTTCTCTGGACTGTGTTTACAGGAATATAATTTTATGGACTGTAATATAACCATAACTATAAAAAGAACGAGAGTTTGTCTTTTATTCAACTCCAAGAGGTAATTTTTATATTTCTTATTCTAATTCTTCTTTGTTGAGAATACTTGAAGAATCCAATTTCATTTTTAAAATATTTTTCTATATATGTAATCATTTGGATTGCCCATTCTGTTTTAACCACTGTAAAGAAAAAGATAGCTTGAGAAACCCAATAGAAAATCAGACTTTCACTAGTGGTTTTAAATTTTGGTGCATAGTTCAAGGTGTCATTCATTCATTCATTCATTCACTCGTGTATTAAGTATATTGAGGACTTAATAAATATCAAGCACACATAGGAAACTTAGGGTTATTTTTCTTAACATTGTTTGACTTGGATGAATTGGTATCTAGGAACTTGTACTTGAGTGCTAACAGAGCAGAAAACAACCTTAGGCCATCTGTGACAGAATCAAAACTCGAAAGCACAGCTGGCATTTACTTTTTACTTGGAGAGAGTGGCATAGAATTCCAAAGATTTCTCCACCATGGTTTTGGATTCTGTCAAAGAAAGGACAGTTCAAGGAAAATCTACCTGCAACATTTCTAGAAAGGGAAATAGAGATGTACGTGGTAAAAATGGCATTTTCTAACTGATGAGAAAGAATTGGCTGGACTCTTGCTTCTTACAATGCATTAACTCCAGAGGCTACTTCTGTGGGTGTTTGTATCTGTGTGGACTCACAGTCCCTGCTCGGTTATTGTACATCATTTAGCAAGAAGATTCTCTAGGCTGTGGTGTAACAGAGGAGAAAGGAGTCAGGTCTCCCGTTGCTATGAAGGTAGACTGAAAATTGCTAATCATCTTCTGGTATTCCCTCGGTCATCTCTATCCTCATTACATTAGCCTGCTCTATTTCCAAACACAGTTGAGCCAAACTTCCAGGCTATTCTTCAGACTGTTGTTAGCCTTATTTACTTTAATGAAAATATCTGTAGGTAGGAAGAAAACATAGTGCCTTTATTGCATAGCTCCACAGAAATTTGTAAATATCTCCATTCCCAGTAAAATGGAGAAGACATAAGGTACACACAGCTTAGTAACTGAGCAGCAGCTTGACTTCATTTATTTTATTGTTTTGATTTGTTTCATTTTTCTGCAAAGCTAAAAAAAATAATCAATCTTGTTTCTTTAAGACAATATCCTATAGAAGAGCAAGTTTGATCTAGACATTTGCAATTAGTTCCTTCAGATCATTTGGTGACAAGTGATGAAGAAATGCAGATAAATGAGTAGGTACACACACACACACACACACACACACACACACACACACACACACACACACCAGGGTGGGCTAGGTACAGTAAAAAAATTAAAAGAAAAATTCACAGTAGTAAGTCCAAGGACAGAGAAGACATGGATATTGTCCTTGTGGGCTGGAGTGAAGTGGGACAAAGGATAAGACTGAGTGCCTACGTGTTGTGTTAGCTCATTTGTCAGGAAATGGTTATAAATTCTATGCATAGGTACGAAGGAAACATGGCTCTATTCTCAATTTTCTTGATTCTAGAAAGATTAGGTTAACTTAAGATTTCCCCTGAACTTCGTAATTATAACAACACAAGATTATAATAGCAGTTCATATGTACTGAGAATCTACTTGCTATTTTTCTAAACTAAGCCTCCCAAGAGGAAGACATTGCCCTGATCAGTAAATGAACGATGTGGATCAGAGATGTCCAACCCTTAGATTTTTAAAAACAAAATATTTTAACAAGATAAATACAAATGTAGAGAAATTGACAACAATGGATAATTGGTGGCACATGGATTATTTCCACATGGTGAAAATTTGTTGACTAATTTTATATTAATATTTACTTATGGGCATATCTCACATCAAATGATAAACCAGAGCCTGGAAAGAGGGACCTGTGTATGAGTATGGGGCAGGTTATCCCAGTCCATTTCCTGCAAAGATCTCCCCAAAGCAGGGAGTAGAGGAGTATACTTAGCTTATTTAACAGCTAAAAATCATTTTTAATCATTTTTCTCTTTGGCACAGTAATTTGCAACCATAATTATAAATTTAGACAAATATTAACAATAGTGGCCAGGAGGAAAAAAAAAACCACATACAGAAGAGCAAAAATAATTAACTAAATAAGTCCAAAAGAAAAAAGGAGATAAAAGTGATGGGTCAATAATATTTAATTACAGTAGAGTCTTTTATAAAGAAAATAAGTGTGAGGTATAAGAAAAGCAAATATCTTTTATAAATCTGCAGACCCCATGAGTGCCTTCAAAGTGGAATGACAGAACTGAACAAAAGTGGACATGTTTATATGCTCAACTTTGCCATCACTGTGGTATCACTGCCTAGTTTTTATCTATTGTAAAAATGGGACAATATGTTGTCCCCAATGCAGGAGATGGAAACAGAGCAATATATTGTCCCCAATGCAGGAGATGGAAACAGAGTCTGAAGCAAATCTGAATAATTCTAACACTGTCAAGCTTTCTCTTTAAAAAAAAAATGTTAGGGCCTGGAGAGATGGCTCAGAGGTTAAGAGCACTGATTTTTCTTCCAGAGGTCCTGAGTTCAATTCCCAGCAACCACATGGTGGCTCACAACCATCTGTAATGCGTTCTGGTGCCCTCTTCTGGCCTGGAGGCATACATGCAGACAGAACACTGTATACATGATAAATAAATCTTTAAAAAAAACAAGAAGACAACGACTGTGGTCTATTTAAAAAAAATAACCTCTTATTTATTTACTATTTGGGTTGCGGGGCACATGAGGTTGCTTTGATGCAGCAGTGTACATCAGGGGGTAATCTAATGGATCACCTAGAATTACTCCAAATTATAACTTCCATATGGAACATAGTTTTAGTAAGTGGTAAGGAGTAATAATATGTTTATTTGAAATTTATAGATATATTAGTAAAAATTATGGCCATAATTGTTTTGACACAAACTTAAAAAGCATGTTTTGGTGCATTTATTTTCCTGACAATGATCATTGCTTTGTAATGGTAAAAAACAAGCCAACTTTTGGCTGTATTATTGTTGTAGTTTCCTGCATTCCATGTACTCCTTAATGCCTTTAATTGGTGTCTAACTTGGCCAATCACTAGGATAGGAGGAAAGACTTAATATTTATTTAAAATGATTCTTTTACTTGAAAATAATGAGTATATGCTCAATTACATTTCCTGCTTCCCACATACAAAAGCAAGACTGTGAGAAGCATTGGACTTGTTTACAGTGAAGGATTGGTAAATGTCCTCTAAGATGTTAAGGTGACTGACTTTGTAGCAGATGATAAATTCCTTCTGTTAAAGAAAACATCATACAGAAGCCACACATTTCCCCTGAAGCTTCTATCAGTAAGCTGTGACATCTATAGGAGCACACAGAAAATTATGCATACCATTACCCTTAGAAGCAAAGGTAATAAAACTGTATCCCGTGCTGAATATGTTCCTCTGTTCTGTTGATTTTGCAAAGTGAGAGAATTTTGGTGAGAAGGTCTGAGGCCACTTGAACAGTCGAGGCTGTAGAGTTCAAAGCTAGCAGGGCACAGCTGTCAGAGACTGTACAATCAGCCCTTAGTTGTGTTTACATTGTGTGGCAACTGATTGAGTTATAACATGTTAGCCAAAGATGTTGCCATGACTTATACTGAGACAACTGTGCCTCTGCCCACCCCCTCACCTGGAAAACCAAAATCTTTCTCATTATAGTGAAGACTAGAACATAGCTTTTATTACAACACTTGGAAAAGAAAATCTCTTCAAAGTTTTGTCTCCAGTGGGTTAATAACTAAAGAACTTGTCTCCAGTTTTTCACCCATTTGCTCATTTTCAGTGATGGACATTTAGCAAAAATCTACCTTAAGTTACTGGGATGTTTTCACTAATTCCAATTGACAAGACTCTGGCCAAGAGGTAACCAATACAAACCCTCTATGTGTGCATGATCAAATACAATCTGCCAATTTGGTATTCTTTGAAATATTTTATTGTAGGATTATATGTTTGTGTGCAGAAGATGTGTTGCTTACAAAAGTAAGGCATTTAGGCACTATTGATCTTAAGGGTAATCATTTTGTCCTCTCTGATGCTATTTAGAGCCTCCACTGTGCCAATTTGCACTCAGTATGCTAATTGTATCCATGATGGGACATAGAATGGCCAGTTTCCAAATTGCCTACAGAAGTCTTTTTCTCTTGGAGTATCTTTTGGAACTTGGCATTTTAAAGGGCTCACTTTAAGAAATTCCTCTCTCTTCACTGAGCATCAGATGAAACCTTGGGGGAAAATGCCAATTTCTGTCACTAACACCTTTTTGTTCCCCTCCATCATATTCTAAATGTTCTGCTTGAAAATTCGAGTCCCATATTTTCTTACTACCACCAAGGGAGGCACGAAGACCTGATCTGTCTGGTAAATGGGACAGTCTCTGGGATGTTCCTGAGGTACTATGATACTAGGGAAAGAATATGAATGTGAAATAACATTCAAATATCTTACTTGGTGCTTGTCACATTATAGATATAATTGTCAGTTTGATATCTTCTTTAATTATTGGTTTGAAAAATTAAACTCCTTTTAGTTGAATTTGCTTCAGAAGAGGTATTGAGTATAATCTTAGAACCTCATTAAATGCTGTTTGCTGTATTCAGCAAATATGATATTCTAGGTCTCTGAGAAGCATCCACTTTAGACAAACAAATATTAAAATGATTTGTTAACAGGTCACTCTCACACACAAGGTAGAAACAATCAATTGACACATTAGCCAATAATGTTCATGGAAGATGCTAGTATTGAATAAAGAAATTTTGAATTAATCAACAGTTTTATACTGACTGGTGTTTGAATGTGTTTCCTGAAGTTCATGTGTCTAAGTCCTAACCATCTGTTGCAATATTCTTGAGAGGCAGGACTTCTAGGATATGGTTAAGTCTTGAGGTTCTATTCTCAGGAATGAATTAGAGATTATTCTAGGAGCTGCTCAGCTATCCCAGTAATGGGTTGCTCATTTATGGAAAGCTACATACTGTGTGTCCAGACCTCAGATAGCCAAATGGGCTGCTCATATTCTTTTTGGTGGACACTCAACACATGTTTTAAAAATACGCACTATAGGAGAAGGTTTCTCAGTCCCGCCTGGTCCCACCAGGTCCCACTTCCTCCAGCCTGGCAGTCCAGCAGCAGCTTATAAAATAATTATTCAGAGGCTTATATTAATTAAAACTGCTTGGCCATTAGCTCGGGCTTATTACTGACTAGCTCTTACACTTAAACTCAGCCCGTTTCTATTAATCTATATGTTTTGCCACGTGTTCCGTCGCTTTATCAGTCTGCTGGCATGTTGTTCCTTCAGCAGTGGCTGGCGTCTCCTGACTCAGGTTTCCTCTTCCCAGAATTCTCCATGTCTGCTTATCCTGCCTATACTTCCTGCCTGGCTATTGGCCAATCAGCATTTTATTTATCAACCAATCAGAGCAACACATATTCACAGTGTACAGAAAGACATCCCCATCATTTCCCCTTTTCTTTCTATTTAAAAGGAGGGTTTTTAACTTTAGCATAGTAAAATTACATAAAACAAAACAGTTATCTAGCAAGAATTATACTTACAATATCTAGTCTATTTGTATTTGGCAAAATTAAAGAAAATATTCTATTTATCCTATACTTGTGAGTCTAAAGTTTTATATCTAATTCATCTTTTATCATAACCAAGAAAAATATAACTATATAGTCTTCAACTACATCAAAGACTCCAGAAGGATATAATATTATGTAAGTAAAAAGGAAATGCATTGTAAGACACTTTCAAAAATCTAGAATGACAGAGACAGCTGGCTGCCTGGACAGTTACCCAAATTTCTTCTGCAATGTTGGGGCATCCATTCTTCAGCCTACAGACCTAGAGTCTCTTAGTAGCTTCTCTCTGTGTCCTGTAGAATGTCTGGTTGTTTCTTCTGTGAAGCAGAAATTGTAAGGACCATCTCATCTTGGAGAGTTCAGTGATCACCTTCCTATGGGTCCTGCATGTCCAGTCGATATAACATTTTTTCAAGCAGTCCAGGAAAGAACAGTTTCTTGCCCAAATGGCTATTTTTGCCAAGAAGAAGATAAACTCCATATGGAGTGTCTTTGATGCCCATCTTTCTCTTTGAAGTAAATTGGTGCTGTCAGGAACAGACGTGTCTCATTGTCCAGAAAGTCTAAGTTTTTAAAACATTTTAAATGCCATATTCTGTAGGTCTTTGAAGTGTTTGAAGATTACCTATCTATCTGAAATATAACTTTGTATACCTAAAAAACTTAACATGACTATGTTTGATTATCATAGAAGACTAATTATTAATCTGTATTTCTTAATTATACATTACAATTTAAATGAGTTACATAAACATAATCCCTTAAACGACAGTAGAAATATATCTACATTATAACAAAATTAACTTTAAATTCGTATCAATAAACTAAAATCTATACCAATGTAAAACATTTTAAACACATTGCTCTTTAAAAGTAGATTCAACAATCCACCCTTTTATTCTATCATATCTATATCCTACATTTTTATATCATATTCCCCTTTCTTCTTTTAGAAAGATATTGATTATGACCAATAACAATTTGTAACCAACAAACTAAACAAAGACAAACATCCATAAACCATTTTTGGGGAATGTGGGCATAGTTTTTTAGGCTACTTCCTGCTGATAAAGGGCACTGTATTCTTATGGGGATCCTGAGAAAATTAAGAATTATGGTCAAGTCCTGACTGGAATAGTCTGCGATGTTGTATTTTTTGAGCCAGTTGCCTTGAAGCTGTTTAGATATTGGATCATCTGGACTTCTCAGGGGTTCTTCCTTGATCAAACCATATTAGCCTGGAAGCAATCCATAGGTTTTCATCTTCTGTGGAAACAAAAGCAGGACCTCTTTTCCAAAGCAATGAATCCTTAGACATAAATTTTGAAATCGGGATACCTTTAAAATATACATATTGATTTAACTCAGCAGCTTTTACAATCAAATGTCTCTCTCTGCAGTTAAAAATCTCAAAGACAACACAATCCAGATTCTCTGTGTAATATCCATCGTTACATGGCTTACTATATTACTTTTACTGTCTCTTTAAAGACTTTATTTTTTAAAACTTTCCATTTTGTTATATAACTATCTATAGTCCCTTTTTTTCTCTCTTCCAAGCCTATGTACATTTTTACATACTTTGCAAACTGTTAGAGGTTTATTCTATCTGAATCCATCTTATTGTGAATTTATTATCCTTTTCTGGCCATGAGAGATTTTAAACTGCTAAACTGCATGGCTAGGACCAGCAGCCTTGGCTCCTGACTCTGCCCAACTCAGCTTTTCAACATGGAGGGGGTACCAAGGAGGGTCACGCTTATCCTGCCAACTCTGGGATCCATGTTGCCATCAGGGTAGTGTGCAGCTGGCCCATAAACCCTTTCTGTCTGTATGAGTAAAGGCTAAATCCATTATGCAGTGTGCTGCACAGCTTGGAGACAGCTCTCTGTATCTCAGCGGGAATCCGCCATGATGTGCTCAAGCTCGAATTCTGCGGGGTCTCTCGGCCTGCATGAGACATGAAGCAGGAACCTGTTTTTGGCTTCGTTTTAGAATCTATTAAGTTCTCTCAGGTTAGAGATCGAAACCCTTGCCCACGTTGGGCATNCAATGTAAACGAATTTCTACACGGTCTTGTTAAATAAAAACACAGAGCCAGAAATAGGGTGAAAATCTGACAAGGATCAGAGGAATTAGGAACCAGCCTTACCTCACCAATGCAGCTGCTTCCAAAAGAGAGTGAGTGACTTCCTGTCCTACCCAGGTTTTTATNTCTTTCTATTCTGCTAACTCATTTCCTCTCTCCACCAAACTACATCACTTCCTGTCTGTCTGCACAGACCTCCAGAACTCTATGGTTGATGCTGGGATTAAATGTGTGTGTCTTACCATGCTTGACTCTATTCCCAGTGTGACCTTCAACTCACAGAGATCCAAACAGAACCCTTCCTTCTAAGTGATAGGATTAAGAGTGTGTGCTAACATTGAACGATTTTTGTGTTTATATTACTAGCAGCTGACCTTCTTCCTCTGACCCTCAGATAAATTTTATTGGGGGACACAGATAAAATGTCACCAACCCACAATCCCTGCCAACAATGTTTGGGTCCTGGTGCTTTGTCTGCCCACTCTTTCTAGTTGATTTGTGATTTCATTATCTCACATATTTTACATTTACTGATTGAAGGTGACCAAAGTACCAGCTATTTTTAGCTTGTCACACAAAGAACTTGTTAATAAAGAGTCACAGCAGCTTTAAATTGGTTTGACATGCGTGCATTCTCATTGCCCTTTTCATGGTATTTCTCTTTATTTTATCACATTTTAAAATCTCACAAAATTGTGTTTCTCTGACTTAGAAACATGCTTCCAGTGAAACTGAAAGTTTTATTATATAGAATAAAAAGGAGATGGAAGAATTGTGCATGAGGACAAAAAGGAATGTTTGTTTAGTGAGTCAGAAACAAATTGAGATAAACAGAGAACATGGAAAATAAGTCAGCATTTTTCACTGCACATAAGATGCTGTGCATATTTCTGTCATTTTGAAAAATGGCTTTTAAAATTTGCTAAACAGTGTTTCCAAATTGTTAAATTGATTATAACTTAGTAGGCAAATAATAATGTTTTTCTCATTTGAAATGCTGACTTGAAGCAAGAAAAGGAAGAAAAGCTATGTAGATAAGGTTCTGCAACACGAATGAGTAACCAAGTAAAAACACAATGTGTCTACTTTTGACCACATGGCCCAGACAGGAACTGGATTATAATTTCTTTGAATAAAAATTAAAAGCATGTGTCTACTTATTCATATAAAAATGCTAAATGAAAAATTTTATGTGTAGTTATGACATCCATAATTTGTAGAGAAAATATGCTGTGTGGCTGAATGAAATAAGGACAGAATCCTACCACATCTCATCAATTCTAACTTAAAAATTTTTCACATTGAGTAGGACTGAAGTCAATTTAATGCTGAGTCTGAACAGATCTGACGTGACATCGAATTAATTTCGTAGCTGAAGTACTAAGAGAGTCAGACATGAATAGGCAAATGATGTGGACTTTTTAGTCTCCATCAAGATTACTTGCTCTTCCCTTCAAAACAGATCAGTACAACTAGTCGGGGGAAGAAAGGTGATAGCAGTTTTATTCTCTGTGGTTGGAGTTCCCCAGTGAAACTGCTGGGGAACTCCAGACTACCCATTCTGGGTATTTGCCCCTATTTTCCTGATCTGCCATAAGATTAAGATACTCATAGACAGGACTTCACCTTCAAGGCCCAACTTGGTGGTTCACATACGCACTCATTGGTGACCATTAAAGACATGGGCATTTGGCAACCCTCAACCTTTGTCCCATTTGCCAACGCTTTTGGTGACCATGAGGATGAACTTTACTAAATCTTTGCCAATGACTTACTTTTTTCTGTTTGTCCCAAATCATGTAACAATATTACTCCCTCAAGTTTCTTTTACCTTTGAAGTCTTAAATACCTGTATTCTGTCTATAACCCTGCCTCTTTATGTTTCTTTCATGTTCTTATTAATACAGCATCTGTTCTGTCACCTCATTGACACTTCCTGTCTTTTGAAAACTTCTTTTTATGAGAGTTAATTGGTTTTTTTTTTTACCACTTTCACTTCTTGATGTGAAATAAAGTCAAGATTTCATCATGCATGACTTCAAAATTTGACTTGATAGCACATTCCAATCTATTATTCTCTATTATTTCATCCAGTTATACTGTACCCTTAGTTCAATTCATGCTTCTACCTTTATACCTAAATAGAACAACCCTAGGAAACAAGTCATTTGAGGAGGTAGCTGCCATGACTGGTTGATGGCCACTAAGTTTCAAAGTGGTGTATAGTCTGTTAAACTATAATTTGTGCCTGATTAAGCTTAGAAGAGTGTGGTAAACCTTTTACTTTTCCCTGATGATTTTATATCAAAACTTTTCTTTTAATTTGGTTAAATGGGAATTTATTTATTTATATTATTTCCAATTTCACGGGTCAAATACTATTCATCAGGTATTCACTAACAAATATAGCTGTCTTCTCATTTCTCTGGATATAATCAGTCAACCACAATCAGGCCTGTCGGGGTCCATAGGTACTATATATATATANANAGAGAGAGACATTTCTTTTTGCCATCATTCCCTACACAATATATATATATATATTATATATATTGTTATTTGCATAGAATTTACATTATATTAGCTATTGTGAGTAACCTATGATGATCTGAAGTGTATAGGAGGATATGTGGAAATACTCAGCCACTGTGTCCAGAGGCTTTGAACATCTGTATATTTTGGCATGGAAAGGGATTCCTGGAACTGATAAGCTTTGGATACCAAGGGCAACTGCAGAAACCTTCCTTCTTCTTAACTGCAGATTTATGTATTGATCTTCGGTAATGTTCCTTATACAAAACGAGGCATATACTCTACTCTTTCAATAGGCTGTTTTACTATCTTCTTGTCTTAGTGTTTCAATTGCTGTGATAAAACTCCACGACCATCAACAATTTGGGGAGGAAAGGTTTATTTCAGCTTACAACTCTCAGATCATATTCATCTGCTGAGGGAAGTCAGGGCAGGAACTCAAACAGGGCAGGAACCTGGAGGCAGCAGTTGATACAGAGGCCATGGAGGAGTGCTGCTTACTAGCTTGTTCCTCATGGCTTACTCNGCCTGCCTTCTTATAACACTCAGGACCAGCAGCCCCGGGTGGCACTACCCACAATGGACTGTGTCCTCCCACACCAATCACTATTCAAGAAAATGCCCTNCAGGCTTGCCTACAGCCTGAAATCANGGAGGCATTTTCTCAACTGAGACTCCCTCCTTTCAGATGACTCTAGCATGAGTCAAGTTGACATAAAACTGGCCAGCACACTTCTCTAAGTAGTTGAGTTGTTAATTAATAGAACAGGTTAAGAAAATTGTGCTTCTTACCTTTTGCCTTAAGACAATAGAGACCCTATTCTTATGCAACCTCTCAGTTCTTTCTGCAATTGATGCAAAGTTCCACATTCACAGTGACTCCCATTCAGCTCCAAATTTGATCACATATTGCCCTGTTCTATTTTTTNAAAGGTTTTATAGGTAATAAAACAATGTGGTAATCATTTGGAGTCAACAAAGAGTGAGTTTATAGAAATTGTAATTAAACCTTCTCCGGATCCTAGGCTCTGCCATCACAGCATTATGTCTTATTACATGAGCAGAAACTCCTATAGTCACTTCTGAGTTCTTTATTCATTAAAATGAAACCTCAGAGCTTCATAAGCAACTGACTTAGAAATGCAGCAGCTGAAGCACAAAAGGCTTTGGNTTTACCCAAGTTTCTCATTTGCTCTCCTGACCATTTCAGCTTCTTTTTTCTGGTCACATTTTTTCCCTATGATATTATAAAACCAAGTCACAAAGGGCATTGTTATTTGTTGCAATCTACATGGTAGCACACCATGCAGTATTTAAGGGATGACAAGAGAAAGAGGGAGAAGATTAATATCTTCCTCACTCACACTAAAGAGTTAACACACATCACGTGCAGCAGCTGCCCTCCCCACTGTGTGCAGAAGAGAACTATTCCTTGCATTCATTTTTCTTGTTGATACTACCAAATAGTTTGATAATGAAATATTTTGAGGATATAATACCAAAAGGGTGTAACCTGCAGAGAAGCATTTAAGCAGCAAATATTTTCAATTTGCCTAAGTTGAAATGGGCACAGGAAGGACATTAAAAATGTTTAAATTTGACTGTTCATTGAATTTGGGGATAAACTCTACCCTATATTACCGGGAATTTGCTAACCTTGCTTGTTTCTTTTAGTTGGGATAAAATTTTCATTAGTTTTTATATTGCTTCAAAATATTCTGTTTTTCATGAGAAGCCATTTGTGTTTTCCTTGCACTGATTTTTTTGGGGGGGGGATGTTGCTTTTATTCTTAACTATTACTCTTTATCCTGCACTGAATCATTCCCTAAAGCACAAAAGGAAAATTTTCAAGAATTCAGACCGAAAAGTAGGGTTTAGAGATAAGGCTGGGGTGAAGAACTTATCAGTGGCTGCACCATTCCAGCCTGGAGCAAGTGTCATTCCTAACCCCCACTGTTAATAGCACATGGTTCTTTATCTGAATGACATTATACATTTTTATCAGTTTTTAAGTATGTAATATTCACTTCATAAACTTTCTNTCCTTAGACACATTCATTCTTCTTCGGTATTATTCATTTGAAGTAAACTAAGTTATTAATGAAATCAAATTATAAAGCCAAAGAGATTATAAGATTATTATAAGATCATAATTCTCCAATAAAATGATTTATTATTTTATTAGTAATACAGAATCTTATTGACTTACTCTACATGATTGTACATGAGTAGTAGCCATACGTGTTTATCATAATAATGTCTAAATTGTACTGTAATAAAGGCTGCCTCATTTACATTTATGATTATCTCTAGTGTAGTGCGTACTCTCAATTCTGCCCTCATATTATTTGGCTCTTTGATCGATGTACTATCTTCTCTTGTGATAGTTAGTTGGCTAAGGGCCAACCTCTTTTAGACTGTAAGCAGAAATTGGGCCATCTCTTCCAGTTGGGCAAAAAGGGGCTGAGCAAGTGAATATGGAAGAAGAACCCAACACAGCCATGAAGAAATCAGTGCCAGAGCAAAGAGGTGGTTAGAATANGACCAGAATTTCAAAAGGCTCCTGTAAACAAGGATGAAAAGACTGTGTAAACATCCTCAGCATACAAACAGCTGTAAGAAGGACCANCACTACAGTTCAGGATGTCTGTGGTAAAACACATCTGTGAGACCTCAAGACTGTTTCACATTCATGTACTTGCCTGCCTAAATATCAACATTTCCTCTAGATCAGTGGTTCTCAACCTTCCTAGTGTTGCGACCCTTTAATACAGTTCCTCATGTTGTGATGACCTCCACCATAAAATTATTTTCATTGCTACTTCATAACTGTAATTTTTCTACTGTTATGAATTGTAATGTAAATATCTGTGTTTTTCCATGGTCTTAGGTGATCACTGTGAAAGGGTCGTTCAACCCCAGGAGGTCGTGACCCACAGGTTGAGAACCACTTATCTGAATTGTAACTTCCTCCTAAGTAATTACTAAGTCTTTGCATGTACATACTAGGCACTTAATCCTAAATCTGTCCCAATGACTTTTTATTTGTATGACCTTTGGTTGTGTAAATTTTCTGTATGCCTAAGCATTTATACAATATCTCAAGTTGTTCATATTGCCATAACTATGATAGTGTGAATTATACATATATAGACACGTACAATCAACTGAAAATATCTAGTAAAATATCAAAGTGTAGACTATCCTCTGACATCATTAGGACCTGGCTCTCAGCTGTTAATTCTATTCATTGTCCTTCCTCTTCTCATGACCTTTGTCCTCAATTCCATTGTCAGTAATAACCACTCCATCAAACTCCCTTAATTCCATTGCCATCTCTTGGTTTTCTTTCTTCACTAAACCACAATCCTGGTTAAATTCATCTCATTGCCCACTTCATTTCATTGTGTTAAAAATAAAACACTTGATTAGACAAATCAATTTATTAGATTTATAATCATCCTATGCAATGGGACCCTTCATACCCTTGGGAACTTACACCCTTCCAGCTTCTGGCTTTGTCTTTCCTATTCTGATAGAAAGGAGTTGCTGAGATGATTATCTCACTATTTCCCCACTCTCCTGAAACTCCTAAAAGTACATCTCATCCTTATTGTCAGCTGAAGGCNACAGTAACAGCCAGAGGAAATTGAAGCATTCAGGAAAGAATTTCCACAAACTCCCACTCACCCAACATCTGTAACCATTTATTCCTCCTCTTATTACTATGGATGAGCTGTCTATTCTCCTTACTAAATCCTAAATTTTGTGCATTCTTATAGCATTTATCCAAGAAATGTGTTTTGTTAATTTTCCATTCTCTTTTTTGGCAAGGATAGTTTTTATCAACATGAAAATAAACTTATTTTTTCCATTCGAAAAGAACCTCTCTCATCCTCTGTTGCGTTTTTTAAAAGAAATAAAGGAAGGAAGGAAGGAAGGAAGGAAGGAAGGAAGGAAGGAAGGAAGGAAGGAAGGAAGGAAGGAAGGAAGGAAGGAAGGAAAATCCCTGAGTATTAATGTAAACTTGATACCTCCAGTTTAACTCCTTTTCCACTGGTTTAAAACATCAGTCATGTTTTCGGTGTCTACCACCTCACTGAAAATAAACTTGCCAAGACCACAGTTGACCTTCACAGTGGCAAATCAAAACTGAGTTCTTCATTGCCCAGTCTGAAAAACTGCCAGGAGCATTTGTTTGAAATGAAGTTTCCATGTGGCGTCCATGACCTTATTCTTTCTTGGGTTTCCCCTCTAACTCTGTCTCTAGCTGTTCCTTTATGTCTCCTTTCCTCTTGACCCCCAATTCTGAATGTTCCTCATCCTCTTGGTGAGTGCATTCTGTCTCATGGCTTTAAATACCATTCATGCAGATAATACCCAGATTTCATCTCTAACCTCTGCCTCTGCTCTGAACACTAAACTCTCATGCCCAATGCCTGCTGACGTTTCAGTTTGTCTAATAAACATCACAAAAGTAATGCATCAAAATACAACATTTGATCTTCTCTCCAACTATGCTCAAACCACAGTCTTTTTCTCCTCAGTCANTCAGGGTACATTCTCATTTCTTGGGTACAAAACCATCAAAACCATCTGAACTCTTCTTCTTCTTCCTATACAATGCTACCAACTTGTCAGCAAATCCTGCCAGCTAAATCTTCAAAACCCATTCCAAACGTTTTAGCCTGACAAACCAATTGTCTCTTTAAAAGGCTTCCAATGGTTTCCCATACCTCAGAGTGAAAGCTGAAGCTTGTACTCTAGCCTANAAGGGTCTGCACAGATGTGTCAGTTCTAACCCACAACTGGACTTCTGTGATATCTGCTACCTTCTCTCATGTCCACTTCCTGTGGCCTTTTTGCTTTGCCTGAGTATAGAAGGCATATCTATATCTCATATTTTTTACTTGTAGAATTTATACTGCTACCAGGCTTCATCTCGATATAGCTCTACATGGTCTTTCCCTTACTTTCCCCCCAGGCAATCTCATCAGAGTCTAGTGTGATTCTTTCTTTATATGAATCACAATTTCCATATTTCCTGTAGCTCTTTCTTATATGTTATTTAGCTTATGAAAAGTCTCACTTATTTTTGTCTCTTTTCTCTCAAAATGTAGGTGCATAATAAATTGTAGCAAGAAAAAATGAAAAGGATGGTANACAATATCAATAATGTCTAGAAATATCTGACTATTTAAGTACTCAAAACAAAGGGAAAGAATGACAATGGGAAATCTCATGGCAGAGAACTGATCAGAGCTAGCAGATCCTTTTGTTTGGAAAATACCTACTTGTTACTGAGTTTTGTCTCTCAGTGAGCAAACTTCTGCAAGTGGAGTGAATTACAAGGCCAGTGCCAGAGCCAGGGACAGATCCTCACCTTTTCTCCACTCTTCATACCTAACTTAATGAAGGTACTGTGAATAATATGTAGCCAATTTTTAGGTGTTCAATTAAGTGTCTGTAGACTGAACTAAGTTAACGAATAATGAATGAAGGGTTAATTTGGGATCAGTTCCTGGACTCTGATAGTGATATAATAAATGGCTAAAATATAAAATACTTAAGAATCTGACAATTCTCTAAGTATAATTCTGCTTATAATTTAAAAAAAAAACTTAACAAAACATAGTCATAAATACCAAGACACAGTGGATGATTTCTTCCCTATACTGTTACTACAGGAATTCAAAAGAGATAGCTTCCCTTTATTGAATTTATATTTCAAAGTTCAATGCGTATAAAAGTATTATGAGGATTGTGCCAGGACCCATCCCACCTGCCACCACCCACAGGTCTCTTCTGTGCTGCATCCAACCTCTCGACACAGTCACNTTACCTATATCTTACTCCAAAGTATATCTCTGTAAATCTCCATGCATCTTCAACTTGCCAGATAAAGCCCAGCCAGATTCCACATTGTGGTGCCTTAGCCTACTCTGGCCACCAAATCAATCTCTAGGCCTCTGCCAGGACCCATCCTACCTACTCCAATCCACATGCCACTGTCACACCATATTCAACCTTTCCAGCCAGCTAAATATACCCCATACTCAGTGTTAGACCAGGAGGCACATCCCATATACCAGGCAAATCCCCTCTGTTCCACATGACTTCATTTCACCGAACCCATTTCCAACTTCTAGGTCCAATACACTTGGGCATCCTCTCTTCTACCCCAACCTGCTCGGTCCATGTCAGATTTAGAACTAGTAAAAGAAGTCACCACACACAGATCTCATAACAAAATACCAATATGATGAAAGATCAAGCCAATATTTTCTTCCCAAAATCTATCAGTTCTGTAGAAATGTTTATCAATTGAAATTAGTTAGATGAACCCCAGAACACAGAATTTAAAAACAAAACAAAACAAAACAAAACAAAAAAACAGAACAAAAGGTAAATGTCATCAAAGAATTCAAAAATTTTAAGAAGATGCAAAGAAATAGCTTAATTAAATTAAGGAAAAAGAGCTTAAGGAGAATAAACATGTGAGTGGTGCCTTCCCCCACAAAAAGACACAAACATAAGGCTGACAGAAATGACAAAGACAATCCAGGACTTGGGAAAATAATTCAACAACGAGTTAGAAACACTGAAGAAGACTCAAGTTAAAATGAAGATGGCATTGAGAAGCCCAATTTCCCAACCAGAAAACTCAAAGAAAAGCCTTATGAGTAGAACAAACTAAGTGGAAGGTAGAATATCAGGAATCAAAGATAAAGTAGAGGATATAGACCAAATAAGGAAGGAATGTGAAAAATTAAACACACACACACACACACACACACACACACAGAGAGAGAGAGAGAGAGAGAGAGAGAGAGAGAGAGAGAGAGAGAGAGAGAGAGAAAGAAAGAAAGAAAGAAAGAACATACAAGAAATGTGGGCACCTTGGAAAAACCAAACCTTTGAATTATAGGCATAGATGAGGGAGAAAAATCCCAAGTCAGTGGCATAGACTAGATCGTCAACAAGTTCATAGATGAAAACTTCCTCAAACTCAGTAAAGACAGCCATACAAGAAGCACACAGAACACCAAATAGACAAGACTAGAAAAGAAAATCCTCACAACAAATAACCCAAATGGTTAAAACAATAATTATACACAACAAAGAGTGTATTTAAAACTGCAAGAGAAAAAACACAATTTGCATTTTTTTAAAAAAACATCAGGATAAGAGCTTATGTCTCAATGGAAATTTTGAAAGCCAAAAGAGCCTGGAGCAATGCATCCAAGCCCTAAGACTATGAAGGCCATAATTGAAGAAGAAACTTTCTAAGATAGAAAAAGCATAAAAGGTTTATTTCAAACACAACAAACCCAAGGAAATTACAGGAAACAAATTTCAGAGCGAAGAGTAAGGAGTGGTACATGAGAGGACTAAGAAGAAGAAAGGGGGAAGAGAAATGGTGTAATTATATTGTAATATCAGAACATAAAAGAAGTAATTTTAAAAAAGAATGATCTACTTATGGGAACATTCTAACTTTAACAACCTTATAGCTCCTACATTAAAAATAACATACAGAGCATGTTGGGCATTTGGGTCAAAGAGCAGTCTGAACTTTAATGACTAAATGTTTATGTTTTATCTACAAATATTGATGATATATAAATTCATACTAAGAACTCTTGGGATAATGGATTTTCATTTTAATTGAATCCTACATAGTATCTTTTCTCCTAATATCAGTATGTTTTTGGCCCAATATCGTTCTCTGTATATTTAGCAAGGAAGAACAGAGTGGCCTTAACAACAAAAAAAATCCATCCCAACAAATAGGACTGCAGTTTGATGTAATATGATTTATTTTATTTATATTCACTAGGTAACAATTATATGCTATTACCAGAGATGCATGTCATAACAGCCAATGTTTTGAAACTTACGGTCTTTCTTTACCAATATCTACATGCATAAAAGAAAATGAGAATTTTGCTCAGATCCTGATATCAGACTTGTACTCTGGCCTAAAGAAACTATAAAACTAGGATTAAAATGTGAGACAACTGTTTTCAGGCATCGAGTACAGACAGCTTGTGACTGTAATCACTGAGGAAACAACACAGGATGCCTACCACAGTTGGATGGCTTCCTGTTCTGAGACATTTACCAGATCACAGCTCAGTGGAGAAGAGCCAATGTAGAGTCCAGTTGTCTCACTTAACGCAGGAGGGAGATGGCAAAGTTTGAAACTACAAGAGCAGCTAGAATTCCTGGGATAGGAGGATGAAGGAGCTGTGTGGAACGTAGAAGTTCTTGACTACAGGAGAGACTCTGAAATCGAACATGAGGTGGCTGCAGTGTCTCAGAGATGTATAACAAAGCCACAAAAGCTCTCTGCTTACTGGAACATGTTTGAATATTGTTCTAATCTCCCTGTGTAACATAGTCACTTGGTAGGACTCCAGAAATACTGGGTTTAAAGAATGATAAGCACTATGGAATAAGGGATGTGCTGAAGCACTGAGGAAAGCAGTAGATGACCACTAACAACAATAACACAAGGCCTGCAGGAAAGTAAATGACTTTCCTATAATGACTTGTGTCCAAACAGAACTTAACTTTCAAAGAAGACAACAAAATAAACATAAATAATTCTAACAACATCTAGCATAAAATAAAGTTGTTACAGGAAATAACATGTAAGATCCAAAGTCAAGGAAAATGAAATCAATCAAAACAAACAAGCAAATAAACAAGGGGTTTGATTTAATAGGAAAGAACCTTTCAAAGTTTTAGTAATATTCAAAGACACAAAAGGAAAGACAGATATTAAAAATGCATAGATGAGGAATATCAGTAGGAAAATGGAAACCAAAAAATTCAGTTTTTAAAATTTATAATCCTATGTTAAATAAAAATATTATGGAACTGACTGATTGNATGCTGGAGAGTATCACTACTAGCAGCATGGTGAGCTTAAAGACAAAGCAATGGAAATTATGCAGTCTGAAAATTATAGAGAAAAAGACTTAAAAGAATGGGGACCGAGTCTTGGGGACTTGTAGGAATAGTAACAAGATATTTGAAAGATGTGTAATTGGAATTCTGGGAGGAAAAGAGAAAGAGTGAGAAATGACTTTAAGTTCCAAAAATTGATGGAAATATCAATTTAGAGGCCCCAAAGACTTAGGAAACCTAGATCAAAATTACTTGATGATAGCCAAGCATAGAAAAAAGGATACGTAAAATAGACAGAAAAGTCATGGATTAAATACAAGTAAATAAATTGCACCTGTATCTAGCAAGAAAATATATTTTATAGGTCCCAGTATAGAAATTACTAGCCAAAAATTACAGGTAAAGAATAAATAAATAAATAAACACTAACCAAATTTTTATACATAAGAGTAAACCTATCCTTTACAATAAAGGCAAAGGATGCCATTTACAGAGAAATCCACTTACAGTACATTTTCAGCACTATGGGAAATGCTGAGCCGAGTGAAAGACCACCACATGCAAGCATAAGCCCAGAGTGGGATGAAGACTCCTCAGGAAGGAACACAGAGTACCCAACATGGCAAATAGGAAGGTGTAGATGGCTGTCTTCCTCTTAAAATTTTGTTTAAAAGTTTACTAGCAGTTGAAATAAAACTAAAATTTATCTTTATAATGTATGACTTAGTGAGAAATAGGGTCAAAATTGCTTTAGAAACTGTGGAGTTAAGGAAGTTGTCTACTGGTAAGAGTCTCACATACTATGGAGTGAGACAGTTCTACCATGTTAATAAATCAAGAATACTGTCTGTAGGGAGTGACTGGAAAGCAACAGTANAGAGAGTCACTAAGTGTCTTATTCTGAAAGTTGCCTTACGATTGTGTAATAGGTACACACTGGAAGATCAAGGGAGAGGGCCTCAGTCAAGTGTCAAGTACTTCAAGTGCTTAAAACAGGTTCTTAAGGCAGAACTTTTTCATGAACTGGTTCATGGCTTCTTACCACAAAAAGTTGTCATACATACATACATACACATGGACATCTGTCTTATGTATTTTGTATTGTATAGATGGTTTGCCTGCTTGTTTATCTGTGCACCATGTATGTACAGTGTCCATGGAGGTCAAAAGAGGGCACCAGGTTCCCCTGGAACTAGAGTTACTAAAGACTATGAGCCGCCGTGTGAGCACTGGGAATCTAACCCTGGTCCTCTGGAAGAGCAGTGGTGCTCTTAACTGCTGAGCTGTCTCTCTAGCCAGTTTCCACTCCAGCCAAGAAGTCATTTTTGTAATGATGTCTACAAACTTTTCATCTTACTTCCTGAAGATTAAAAAGATTTTNAAAAAAAGTAAAAAGTAAAATATTCTCATCCTTATACTATGTTCTGAGGACAGATGGCTCCTCATAGACTCTGTGCAGTAGACTAAATGATTCATTATAGCTTATTAGAGGAATTTATAGATGTTCCTTTTCGATGGTATTTTTTCAATACTTTGAAATATTCTTTGGTTACCTAACATTATTTATATCCCTTAGTAATTTTTCTAACATCAATGTTCACCTCATAAAATACTGCACTTATTGACATAATTCAGCTCAAGCCTGGGGACCCATGACATTCAAGGAAGTTCTGATCCATCAATCTAATTCTAGTCATTTAGCCACA
>LZPO01118347.1:0-17242 GCA_001675575.1 Neotoma lepida | reverse complement strand
GAGTCCTTATATATTCATTATTCTTATCTGAATCTATCATAGTGTAAAACTGAATAGTGGCCCTTATTTTAAAAAATACATCCAAAGAAATAAGAAGAAGTTGGAATCAAATTATCAAGCAAAATTTAGTAAACAGTAAAGAATTAAACTTTTCTCTATTCTGTGCCACCTGAAACCTACAGGCCAGAAATTCAAANGTCAAGGTGTCAACAAGGATGTGTTATCTGAAGGATGTAGAAGATCCTTAGAACACCTTTTCAGTTTCTAAAGATCTACCATCACATGCCAGCCTTTGTCACAGCCTTCTCCAAACAGCTCTCTGACTTCGCACTAGCCATATTGGATAATGGCCCCACCCTACACCATCTGTAATGACCATATATCTGAACAGGTCAAGTTCATGTTCTGAGATCTTAGGGATTGGCAAAATGCCTTGTCTCTTATCTGCNGAGGGGAGACACACAGTATAATCCACAGTAATCACTAAAAAAAGTTCCCTCCCAGCTGTGATTGTCCCCCTACATCCTGTCTTATTTCTCTGGATAGCAGTTATTACAATCTAGCCTACCTATTCTTTCCAATGTTTGATTCAGACAAGATCTCACTGCCTGAGATATATTTTGTAACCTAAATTGGCCATTAGCTCATAGACAATCCATGCCTCAGCTTCCAAAATGCTGAGATTAAAGGTATGAGTCACCATACCTAGTAAAACCTAGCAAATCTCATTCATTACTACATTTTATTTCTACAAATGTGCTGGTTGTAACTTGACATGTTACAGTTAACTGGGAAGAAGATTCTCAATTGAGAAATTACCTCCATCAAATTGCCTGAAAACAAGTGTGTTAGGCATTTTCTTCATTAATGATTGATTTTGGAGGGCCCAATCCACTGAGGGCATGCCATCCCTAGGCAGGTTGTCCTGCATGGTAGAAGGAAGCAGGCTGAGAAAGTGGTGAGGGAAGAAAGCCAGAAGGCAGCATTCTTTCATGGCTTCTGCATTAGTTCCTTGTCTCCAGATCCCTGCCTCAAGTTCTTACCCTGACTTCCCTCAATGATGGCGTCATCCTGAGAATTATAAGTAGAAATAAACTCTTTCCTCCCTTCATGGTTTTGGCCATAGTCTTTATCAGAGCAATAGAAGCATAACTAAGACAATATTCTTCTCTATCTTATTCTAAACTCATTTCCCCAAATCAAAAAGCAGGGACTGAACGAAAATCCATTGAATGAAGGNTCAATATCCACATCACAAAATAAACATCAGCAGTTACTAAGGGCTAAGAAAAAGAAGTAACAAAAACTTCCATTCTGAAGCACTTTCCAGTGAGCAGTAGCTTCCTTCTGTCTTTTTTCCTTTGATTTTTGCAATAATCCAGACAGGCAAACAAGGGAAGTGTTACCTACTTTTTAACATGGGAAAACTGAAACTCCAAGAGGCGGCTCACTCAGCTGTGAACAACACAGGCAGAACATGAAAGCANGCCTTTTGTCTCTGTTTTTCTTTTCATTTCCTTTTCCCCCCTGAAATCTTATGTCAAACAAACTTACAACCTTGTTGTGAGGTGGGTTGTGTATGGGCAGGATGACGAAGTAGAATGTACTGTAGGCTCTGTGTCCGATGAAGGCTAAGGGTTGGATTTTCTCAAGGCTGCAGGACTCATTAAATCTGATTTTGCTCATTTCATTTTCATTTTCACAAACTCAATGCACCTTGGCGCTGGACTTTTGAACTAATTGGTGTTGTTAATTATCAAGCAAACTGACAATTGAGGTGACAAAGTTTCAAATAAGGTGGGCTTCCCCTGAGAACACACACTGCTTANAGGCTTTCCTTCCTTTTTAGACTTGTTATTGAGAGGTTTGGAGTTTTCTTTTTTTTTNAATTTTTTTCAAGGACATTGATACATTCAGTAGGTGCCAGAATGCTAGGTGTCAATGAGATTATAATACTGGTTAAACCAGAAATAGAAAAAAAAAATGTTTCCACAAAAAGTTTCAACATTGTAGGAACTAGAAGAAATAACTAGAAGAAAATAATAAAATAAGTTTCCTTTATTCGCCTGTTATTTTATTATTAATAATGCACTCTGTTAGAACTCACTCTTCAAACTCCCCTCCCCTAGCCAATAAGTTTTTAACACGGTCTCCTAGCTGTTGACTTGTGAGCTTCACAAAGTATGTTAGCTTCGAGAAATAAAGGCAAGAATCAAATTCAGCTCTTGGTTGTCTTATTTCAGTGTCACCATTACCTTGACTGAGCCATTTAACAACTTAATTTTATTGATTTTATTTCTACAGAAGAACTATTTCATTGATAATCTTTCTATTTCTTTCATACATGTATACAACATATTGTGATCATATACACCCCTCTCCATTACTGTCTCTCATGTCTCCTCCCTCTACTGTCTCTCTCCTATTTTCACGTCCTTCTATGTGTGTGTATGGATGTGTGTGTGTGTGTGTGTGTGTGTGTGTGTGTGTGTGTGTATGTATGTGCAGGTCTTGTTCAGGTAATCACATTAATTAGCTTACAAAGTAACAGATTTCCTTATGACATTTCATACATACTTAGTTTCCTTTGGGCCTCCCCACTCACCCCTCTCTCCCATCCATCTCCCTGCTCCCCACACTGGCTTTAACCCTTCTTCAGTATTCCCCTAGGTGTCCTATTACCCCTCACCTCTCTTCCTTGAGGCCTCTCTTTTCTCCTTTCATGGGTCCTTTGACAGTTTCCTGGTCTCTATACACACTTACTCCCATATAAAAATAAATATATAAAAATTAGAAGCTGGGACCCATATAGGAGAAGGAACATGCAGTGTTTGTTTTTCTGAGCTTGAGTTTGTTTTACCTCCCTTAATATAGCGTTTTTTCCAATTTCATTAATTTCCCTGAAATTTTCNTAATTTCATTTTTCTTTAAGGCTGACTAAAAGTCCATTCTATACCTTTGCCACATTTTCATCACCACTTCATCTGTTCTTGGGCTTCTAGGCTGATTTCATTTCTTGACATTGTGAATAGAGCAGNGATAATAAACATGGATGAGCAAGTATGTGGTAGAATGTAGAGTCCTTTGGGTGTGTGTGCATGAATGGTATAGCTGGATATATGGTAGTTCTGTTTTTTGATTTGTGAGAAACTTTCACACTGATTTCTACACCAATTTACACTCCCACCAACAGCAAATAAAAATTCCTTTTTTATNCTCCCTGGTCAGAATTTTTTGTCATTTTTTTCTTGATGATGACCATTCTGACTGGGATGACATGGAATCTCAATGTGGCTTTAACTTGCCTTTCCCTGATATCTAAGAATNTTTAACAATTTTTAAAACAGTCATTGGCCATTTATATTTCTCCTTTTGAAAATTCTCTGTTCAACCCATTTACCCATTTTCTTTTGTGTAATGTGTCTGTGTGTGTGTGTGTATGTGAGTTATACATGCACNTATGAAGGCATGTGCACCTATGTACGTTCAGAGGACAGTGGAGGACATCGGATGCCTTGCTCTATCACTCCCACATTATTCCTCTGAGATGGGTCTATCTCTGAACCTGCAGCTAGGCTTGCAGCCAACAAGCCCCAATGATCCTCTTGTCTCTGACTCCCACAGTGCTGGGGTACCAGGTATGCACACAACCATGCCTATCGTTAGCCTTTTTTTTATTAGGTCATTTGTTTTCATTTTTAAATGATTCTATTCTTTGAGACTCTCTCATATGTATTTTGAACGTATTTACCCCTGTCAGTTCCTCCTCTTGCCACCTTCTCAACCCTCCCATCCCTTCCCACCCAGCTTTGGAATTTTTTTTCTTCTTTCCCCATTGAGTCCAGTTTGTGTGGCCCAGCTAGTCTTGGGACTGGGGCATGCTCTGGTGTGTGCTCATCCAATTCTTGTATATTCTAGATATTGATCTTTGGTCAGATGTTTCCTTTGCTGTAATTCCATGAGTCCCATTTGTTGACAACTTGCCACAGTACTTTTTATAAAAACTGTTTGAACTAATATAATTGAGCTTATCTTATAAATAATGAGATGATTATAGATACACAATTATTTTATTGTGTAGCCTAATGCTCTAAATCATTATATCCATGTAATCTATAGTATAGAGTTGCCAGCTATGGATGTCTTATTATTGCTTGTCTAAGCAACACAACCCTACTCTTCCTCCAGGGCTAGTCTGGGTAATATTCTTCTAATTGCCAACATTATAGCTACTCCTTTGGTCTATTTGTTTCTTGGTGACAATCTTTTTCACAGACTGACTGGCCTTACAACTAATATTTGCATCTATGATTGTTGTCAGTTGNNGGAGTGATTGACAGCTCACNTTTGCATCACAACAACAGCTTGAAAAAGCAAATCCTCCTTACAAAATNTGTGTTTTAATTTAAATGTTCTATANCTTTTCTGTCTCTCTTACCACCTTATGAAAAGCTACATGAGAGAGAAACTGAGAGAAAGAATGTTGATAGGCTGGGGACATGGCTTGNTGGGTAAACCATTTACTGANAAAGTAGAAAGACCTGAGTTTGAATCCCAAGAATGCTTATAAAGCAAGANTCAGTAACATGCATATGTAATCCCAGCACTCCTACCAGGGACAGCTCACCTTGCATATGTAATTGCAAACTACAGTAGACCCTGACTCAAACAAGGCAGAAGGCTGACACTAACAGCCAGGCTTGTCCTCTGTGGCATACTCACCTGCATTTACACACAAATGTACAGATTTTTTAANCGTTCATGGCTACCTCAGTGTCTCTTTTTTATTTTTTTATTTAAAATAGATTCTTCTGTCATACAATACAGTCCAACCACAGTTTCCCCTCCCTCTACTCCTTCCAGCACCCCCCAACTCTCCTNTCCCCTAAATCCACCCCCCTTCTGTTTCCTCTTCAGAAAAAAGCAGGCCTCCAAGAAATGACAGCCAAATAGGACAAAACAAGATGCAATAAGACAAGGAAAAAGCCCTCATATAGAGGCTGGACAAGGCAACCAAATAGGAGGGAAAAGTCTCAAGAGCAGGCAAAGGAGTCAGAGATTCAACACTCCCTCTGTTAAGAGTCCCACAAAAACACCAAGCTAACAGCCATAATCTATGTGCAGAGGACCTGATACAGACCCATGCAGGCCCTATGCTTGCTGCTTCAGTCTCTGTGAGCCNATGTGAGCCTTGCTCAATTGATGTGGTGAGCTATGTTCTCCTGGTGTCCTCCATCCCCTCTGACTCCTACAATCTTTCCTGTCCCTCTTCTGTGAGGCTCCCTGAACTCCAAAAGGACTGACCTGATGGAGACCTCCAATTTAGACTCTCTCTCCACATAATGTCTGGCTGTGGATCTCTGAACCCACTCCAATCTACTGCTGGATGAAGCCTCTCTGATGATTACTGAACAAGACATCAATCTATGAGTAGAGCAAAATATCATTAAGAACTAGTTTTGTTCTTTGCCAGTCCTGTTTAGTTCTACTCTAGGTCTCTAGACTATCCAGTGCCTGGTTCCTGGCCATCCAGGCAGTGTAGAGCATGGACTCCCTCTCGGGTATGGGACCCAAGTTAAACTAAACATTGGTTGGCAGCTATTCCCACATATTGTATGCCACCATTGCCTAGCACATATTGCANTCAGGGGAGATTGTAGGTGGATGGTTTTATGGCTGGGTTGGTGTCCANGTTTCTCTTTCCATAACCTGCAGANTACTTTCTTGCATCAAAGAGACTAGAAAATAGTGGTGAAGGCTCCAAGCCAGCACCAGCTTGACCTCTCTACACTCATTGAGCTGTGTGGATATTGACCTCAGCAATGGGACTCCACTGTCAGCTTTCAGAAAGCAACCCTCTATCTTAGCATCAGCCTGGTTGTTTGGAGTTCTCCAACAGACCCCCTCAGCCAATAACTCAACCTAATGCAACTCAGTCCCACCACTGGAAGCCTTGCTTGGCTACAAAACATGGCTGGTTTAGTCTCTGTATCCTCCATTACTAGGACTCCTCACTGGGGTAACCCTCATAGATTCCAGGAATTTTCCCCTAGCACTAGGCTTCCACACTGCCTCTCAAATGTCCCCCAATTCCAGGTGTCTCTCCCCACACTCTCTCCCTCATTGCCCGCACCTGATCCTTCTTGCACCCATCCCCAAGTGCCCCCCAGTCCCCCCACAGAATCTCTTTTATTTCCCCTTCCCAGGGAGATGCCTGTTATTAAGCCAAAATCATCTGATATCTTTGCCAAATTGAAGCTGTTGTAGTCATTTGTTCCCTACATATTCTTATGCTGGGCTTTTAAAGATGCTTGTTTGAGAAATTTAGAGTTCAGCTGACTTAAAACAAGGTGTATTGAAATGAGTGACGTAATAATAATAAAATGATAATTATTCAAAAATAATTTTCCATCTTTATTGACTCCATGTTTTAAAAACTCTGAGACTGACATTATTATCTTCATTCTTCTAACACAAATATAAAACTCCACACTAAGCTAAAAAGACAGATCCAAGAAGACAATATCATATTTCCTCTTATGTGTGCCAACAAAACAACAAAAGAAGGAAGCGAGGGGAGAGCGGAGGTGAGAAGTTATGACCTCAAAGTAGAAGAGGCACAATTAAAGATGAGAAAGGGGCCTGGGGCGGGGATAGCAGAAAATGAGGATGAAAAGAAAATCTAAATTTGTGTATTTACTTCTAAGCAAATACATGAAGCTGGGGCTGCAAAGATATTTCTTCCTTTGGAATCACAGAAGAATGCTAGATCACAAGCTGCTGTGCAATGCAAATGGCAGATTAATGTCCAAATGCCACNGGATGACTTAGCTCTGGGTCCTGATGTATTTCATGTATTCCAGAAATACATGGTCATGCTCTGCCAAAAAGGACAAGGTCAGCTGACTCTGTGAGCCTGTTCAAGTTCATGAGAAGCTGGTCAAATGTCTAAGAGTTAAAATAACGGCAAATAATTTTGGCCAGGAAAGGAGCAGACTAAGGAACATTTGGCCACCATACTCTGCACAGCCTGGAGAAATTTGGGAGAAAAAATCTGATTGATTTGAGCCACATCATTGTACTGGCTGGCCCAGTGCCAGCAGTCTGTGGANCTTGACGCAGAGTAATCCATCTTTACCTCCAGAGAAGACATCACACAACTTCTGTCGAAAGAGAAGGCATAGTGCACATTACAGACTGCCCAACTAGATCAGTGTTTTTAATGTCATCAGGAACACTGTCATCAAGAACTGCAGACATTCAGCAGCATTGTCAGCTTAAAGAACTCTAGACACACATGTGACTGGTTATGAGAAAAAGTAAAAGACGAGGCTAGGAAGATGGCTTAGTTATCAAAGATGGCTTCACGTATAATCAAGAGATCCTGAGTTCAGTTTCCGGCACCCGTAAAAGCTGGTTGTGATGGTACACACTTGTTATCCCAGTGCTGAGGAGGTGGAGACAGGTGGATCCAGCACTTGCTGGCCAGTCACTCTTGTCTAATCAGCTTGTAAGGAACAACACGTGAGACGTGCACACACACGCAAACACACACACACACACACACACACACACACACACACACCCATGTACACAAAAAATAAAAAACTCAGGGAACACTTTTCTGTACAGAACCTGCTGAGAGTGGATTTATAACAAAACACTTGCAATGAGACACAGAATATTTGTACTGGAGGGAGGGGCTATGTGTTCACTAATTAAGAGCCTTGGAGTCTTCTACTTTGCCCGAGTAATAAGGTCTTTCCTCGAGGGTAAGGCTAATAGCTCTGTGATGAGCCCTGCAGCCCTACCAATATCAATGACAACACAGTCTTTGAGGGGAAATATATATCTTCCTGTTTCAATGGTACCATTTGGCCCTTTGTCTGTTTCCACACCAATTTGGTAATGTACTCCCTGAAGGTCACTCTTTAGGAAATGCCTTAATTAAGATTTCTGCCTGCAGCAAATTGTAGCCACTATAATACATCACACTCTTGCAAGCTAGACACAGGTCATTGGCTACTCAGATCCGGTCATGTGGTGCAAACAAATATTACCATTTTCATTTTGCACTGGGTCATTTTTGAATATCATTAAGAAGGCAGCACTGACTGTAGGAATTTGTACACACTTGGGTTTTATATCTTTTATATCTTTTAAAATATGTCTGCCTCAAAAGTCCACACCAGTTTATAAATTATGAATTAATCACATGTTTAAGAGATATTTTACTATATAAAAAGTAACAGAATGAATACTTTATGCCAAATACTTTTACAAAGCAAAATGGAAAAATAGATATCTGACCTTCTCTGATAGTTTCTGTGATTTTTGAAAAATGAGTAGTTGATATATTAATATTTAAGTTTGTACAATGGAAAGATTCCAATCTACTCTAAATTCAATTAATTCCCATCTATCTGTCTTTCTCCCCCGTGCCCCCCCATCTCCCAGTTCTCTGGAATCATGTCAAGCACTGACTTCACACCAAGGACAATTCCCTTAACCCTGTCAAGGAAGAACCACTACCATTTTTTTTTTCAGACCACTGTTGATTTTGCGGATATTTGATTCTGCATTTATTATACATGAGCCTGCAAACTTAACTGTAAAACAGGCATCTTTTTTCATATTTCATAATGGCTAAAACTTATACCCAAAGTATGTTCACTAAGCGATGTGTACCTCCCCTCCTCTGTTCTCTTTTTCTCTCCCCTCCTCTCCTCCCCTCCCCTACCCTGTCTCTCCTTCTTTTCTATGTAACTGTATCTTGAATGATGTCTCAAGTAGTGGTCTATGGCTTTTATCCTAGCCAACCCCAGTCCCACAATAGCATGCTGTAAGGTTACGGTCATTATCCCAGCACTCAAAGACTAGAGTAAGTCGGGCAAGAGCCAAGGTCAAGCTCCAGCTGTCTCCACTCACTAAATGGTTCACTCTGTCCCCTTTTCTTAGAAGTTTAAAAAAAATAAAAATGAAAGTCCTTATCCCAAGCAAAAGTCTCTCCAAATTTCTATGAATTTTTACCAGCCAGGGCTTTAAAAGCTGAATCCTGCTGTCTTTTTAAAGAGGATGTGTGCAGACACTTTAAGTCTTTGTTTTTTTTTACTATAAATAGTTTGCAGGTAGGAAGTTTAAGAAATGCGAGCACCCTGAAGGTTCCCAGTCCTCAGGTTGGGTTGCATCAAGTTATCAAGAACTTTAGTGAAGCCTTCCCTCAGCTCCACTCAGCTGGAGACTTTGAGATCCCAGGTTTGCTGTGCAAGGCCTTGGCAAAGTGGACCAGAAAGTCAGCCTCTGAGGCTCCTGGACTCACCCACAGGGCTTGAACTGGGGTCTGGGGTTCTGCTTTTCTGTAGGCTACTAAAAATGATTGATTCTGACACAGAATTTGATTTTGGAGCCAAGGAAATCCCAATCAGCTAAGTCCAAGTTAGAAACTAAGTAAAAATACTAAGTATTTTCTCTCCTTTCCTCTTCTAGACTTCAAACCAATACATTTATTTTCCTGTGTCTAAGCTCAAATAATGACAGATTTGGGGCATTTTAGTTTGGGAGTCAATCCCCCTCCCCTCTCTCAGACACACACTCACACACTCACACATATGTAGACTTCTGGCTCTCCTTGAAACATCTCACAGTCCTGAACTCACATCCCCACATGATACTACAGGGCTGGAGGTTGCTCTAGTTAGCCACCTTGACCTCTGACTTCCCCAAAGCTGAGACTATGCTGATTGCTATTCAACACTACTCCTGTCAACATGTACATACCTCTACCAGTGTAAAGAGATCACCTTGCAAGCATAAAGATTTTGGGTTGTTTCCCAGACATCAAATTAAATTGCTGGATACAGTGGTGTGTGCTCCTAGTCCCAGCACTGGGAGGACAGAGACAGGCAGATCCCTGGGGCTCTCTNGTCAGCCAGTCTAACCTATTTAGTAAGTTCCACCCTACCCCAAAGGAGGTGGACGGTATTCCTGAGGATGATGTCCACAATCATCCTCCACCTTCTGTACACATACATATGTACTGCATGTGCATCCACACACCTGTGCCTGTAACCCACATGCATACCTATTAAAAATAGTTTCTGAAACAAAGTTTATGAAACAAAATATAGACCAAGAGAAACACAAATTAACTGTTTGGGGGTAAGAGTGAAATTGACCTCTAACCACCAACTGAACGTAAATGGGTATTGTAAGTGCAAGGCTCTCTGCTCAGCATTAGTCAGATCCTATCTAGTTCCTATAGATATTTGTGTTTTCAATTCCTGGATCTAAAATTTTCAAACTTACAGACCACATTATACAAATGACAATTATACTGGTAACATATACAGGATCTTCCTTGTCTATCTANTCATCTAGGTAGAATATACTTGTAATCTGGAATTTAAAGGAGTAATACAATAATTAAGAATCCCATTTCTCAGTTCCCAAGATTAAGGTCTTCCATGGTTGCCATGGAAAAGCCTCACTACTGTTTCTCTAACAAGGTTTACAAGAACAACTTGAGATCCTAGGCCAAGTGTCAACGTTTGGATAGAATGGCAGCTGACAGGGTGTCTGGAGGACCTGTGCCTCCCTTCTGCTAAGTCCTTTCACTCACCAGAACTATAGCACCTTGTAGCTCTCACCAGAAGAAATGGATTTTAATTCCCTGCCAGGCTTTCTCAAATATCCAGTTGTTAAGTCAAGTGATACGGCCAGAAGAGGGAGGGAAGTCATCTATCCTGTTTTTCTCCAAACCAAGGCTAACAATTTTCAAGTTAGTATCACATCAGAAATGTAAATGGTTCTAGACTCAATGGACAGACTGTCTAATACACGACAAGCATAGCATGGAGAGATGAACAAAGGACACTCATTGCCACCTTTGTCTTACCATGAATAGTGAGTACTCTGCAAGGTGAGACATAATTACCACACACCATCAGAGCTTGAAGGAACAAGTTANTGTTTCAGCCTTGTGGCTCAGATAAGGNTAGGAATCAATTGTAGTTGGCAAGGCCTAGGACATTCGGTATCCTCCCCAAGCCCTCTCTGTAAGGCAGGCAAAGATGGAGATGCATTGACCAATGTATGTGTGCATAAATACACACATGCACATAGCTACATATATAATCAAACATGTGCCTATCTATGTTTGTACATACATGCTTGCATTTGTACATGTCTGTATATACATGNGTGTCTATAGATGTATATATGTGAGTAGCTATATATACATCTACATGTATCCCTACATACCTACCTGTATATTCACCATACCCATGACCAAATACATACCTATATAAGCATCTACCAATGGACATGCAAAAATGTGTCTAACTGCACATATACTAGCATGCCTACATGTACATCTTTATATGTGTCCATATACATACTTTATACATGTTATATATACACTGTATACATAGCTTATTTGCATATATACCTGCACACCCACATATTCACATCAAAACACATACCGATACATGTACCCACCTCCCTATTTATATACTTATCTACAGATACCTACATTTGCATATGTTACCTGTATAACACACATGCACATACATATGCATTCCATGTAGCTACCTGCATGTATGGCCCATATATCTACTTACATATATATTGCATATATATGTATATACCTCTCAGTGACATACNTACATACATATATATATAATGTACCCACCTCCTATATACATGCATTTATCTATCTGAATATGAATTCTTGAGCTATATCAAGCAGTTCACAGACATCCCCCAGGTGGCTACTGGTCATGAAAATGCACTGCATTCAGATTTTCCTCTCTCATAAGCACTGTGTTCAGCTTTCACAGACATAAAATGAGTGTGGGAAAGGGTATAGCTTGACCACTGCAGTCGATTGACACAAGGATAACCATGGTGGTTGTTTCAACATGGAGACTCAGCGGCCAAGTGACATTTTTCCATTCTTAATTCCACTCATTCATGAGTGTTTTATATGATGATGCATCATGAAAATGAGAGCATGTAAGGAAAATTGTATGCAGAAAGAATTTAGCTCTGATCATGTGCACATGCATACATGTGGTGCGTGTGTGCATACATCTGTGCGTGTGTGTGTGTGTGTGTGTGTGTGTGTGTGTGTTTCAAACCAATTTTCAAAGATTTTTCTTCTTTGCAGCCAAATGAGAGAAATAAAGTCTGCACATGAGAGATAGTATTGTCCTGGGAAATATCGAGAGGATTAATGTATTTTGACTGAAGCTAGCAGGAAATTGTGTTTCAGTTGCGCTTATGGGCATATTGTGAATACGTCACATCAAGAGCAATTTGTTAAACAAGAAATATAGGTTGTAGAAATGGGAAAGCAAAATAAATGGGGAGAGACAGATTCAGTAGTGACTTTGATGTGTATCTGCATTGTTAATAAATGAGATGCTGACTCTTTCATTCAGGAAAAGTCCTCTGGCACACAGTGGAATCAGAGAGGAGGCTTTCATTTAAGTCACTTCTGTGCCACATTTGAAACCAGAGGGGTAATTCCAGCACTGCTGATTTGTAAATACTTTGAAAGTTGAACCAGCTCTAACAAGCTCAATTCTCACTTGATTCAATGACATCCTGTTACAGCCACTCGTGTCTTTACTATCTTTTCACATTTGTAAATGTTAAACTCTCTCAGACAAAGACAGGATCAGAGGATACACCTGAGTCTTGGACATAAGTGACAACAAAGAGGTAATTGAGAGTCACCAGGAGTCAAAGTAACAGCTAGATTCAGCCGGTTCTGGCCCTCTTTTATTGTTTACTAATTTGTTTGCTTTCATTAGTTTGGAGGGGGGTGTTTTTATTTTAAAAAACATGGTGGAAATCACCTCATAATCCATCGGTGTTATGTTATCATGTAAAACGCCCCACTGAGAGTTTTTACAAATAACATCCTAGGATCACAGGGACAAAAAGATTTATTTCTCAAGCAAAATGCTGTTGAAAATTCTTCTCTCCCTGGAGAGCTCAGTCTTATTCTCCACACACATTTGCAGAGCTGGAGTAAAATAACTGTAAAATTTTCTTGGAATGACTGCCAAATTGTACAGTTGCTATTGAGGATGCTATGATAGTTAAACCATCAAAACTGTGGTGTAACTGTGGTGTTTCAGTGATCACGTTGTCCAGACCCTAAAACACCTGGGCTAACAGTGTCCAGGGGGAAAAAATAGGCCAGGGAATCATAATGATATTGATGAGGGAAAAGACTTTGAAAAGGGGTGCTTTTTATTTTCAGTTTTATTTGGATCCATAATTTAAATTCATAAGAATTTTAGGGAAAAAATGGTAAACTCTGGGGTTAAAGGGCTAATTTTCTAACACTAAATATCTGGCTTATCAGAGCATTCAAGGCAGCTATTACAATGTTTCCAGTGTGTTGAAATAGACAAAAAAATACATTAAAATCATAGCCAGGAGTGGGAAAAAAGAAGAATATAATTTCATATGCAANATAAATATATATGTATTTATATATGCAATTATTCTTCCATTTTATAAAACTTTTACTTGATTGACTCTTAGATGATTTCATACATATATACAAGGATATATGAACAAATCCACCTTCCATTTCCTCCCCCCACTACTCCTGGATACCTTCTAACAAATTCACCTTCCAACTTCATGCCCTAGCAATTAATTTATTAATTTATTCATCTATCTGTTTATTTTTTTAACCCACCTAGTCAAATTAGTGCTGCCCATATGTGCATACCTATAAGGCCATACACTGGAACCTAGGCAACCTACCACAGCCACACACACCCTAAAACAAGACTTTCCCTTCCATGCTTTGAGCTGCCAATATTTCCTCAGCTATTCTGTTTTGTGAGTCCCTCTCCCTCTCATGCTGGAGTTTAGCTGGCTTGATCTTGTACAGGTCTAGGTCTAGTGCAGATAACTCTGGTAAATAAGTTTAGAGAGGTACAATAGCTATGCCATGTTCAGAAGACAGCCTTTAACAGGCTTAAGGAGAGTCACAAGTTTAGATCTGGGTTTCTTTGACATTGACATAGAAAGAAAAATTTGACCACTTAACAATTTTGTGAAGTTGTTATTCATAGGGTAAAAAGTATCCCAATGCATCCAAAGGTGTTGAGAACACAAAATGAAGCCAGGGGTCTGTTCATACTGTATCATCACTATTCATCCACAGGACCCCTTTCATTATCCCAAATCAGAACTCTGTCGGCTAATCACTGACTCCTCATGCTCTCCTCACCTCAGCTCTGGTAGCTAATGTTTTACTTTCCATCTCTGTGAATGCAATCTTTTAGGTGATTCACATACATGGTGTGTTAGTTTCATTTACAGTTACTTTGGCGAAATTCCTCGAAAAGAAACTTAAAGGATAAAGAGTTTACTTGGCTCACCATTACAGATTACAATCCATCGTGATTATGGGGACAGCCAGGCAACAGGAACTAGGAGCAGCTAGTCACATGACATCCACAGTCAAGAACAGAATGAAATGCATTAATGGACACATGCTTACACTCAGCTTGCTTTCCCAACTCATCCATAGTTCAGGATCCTCTACTTAGGGAATAGTGGTACCCAGGATGGCTAGATCTTTTGAGGACCTACCACACTGCTTTCCATTGCAGCTTCATCATCAAACATGATAAAATTCCAAAGTTCTCCTTTCTCAGTGACCTCATCAAATGGTTGTGAAGAGGCATTGCACAGCTTTGGTTTTTCTTTTCCAGTAAGAAGCAATATGAACATTTTTTTTGTTCCCTGGGAACAGATTTATTTGATTCTGTTACCTTTTTTAGAAATTGTTTTTATGTACTGTCAATTTTTAGTTCTTTATAGACTCTAGATATTAAAGATGTCATTTATGTGATTTGCAAATATTTCACCCATTCTGTGGGTTTTCTTTCTCTTGATGGTGCTTTGTGATACATAAAAGGTATTAAATTTGATAAGGTTTCTTTTTTTCTTTGTCTGTACTTTTTCTACCAGTTTTGTCGTTTAAAGTTTTATATTTATATCCTCAGTCTACTCTGAGTTAATTTTTAAATATAACACTAAATAAATCCAACTTCATTTTGTTTTGCATTCCAATTTTTCCAGCATCATTGAAGACTATCCTCTCTCCACATTTCCATGACTGCTCTCCTCCACAATGCATCTTTAGGTATTGACCTAAAGATGATGCTAATCACTGAATGGAGAAGCTGAAAGCCTCTGAATAACTGTCAATGGCTAGAGAGCACACATTTCACCTGACATATTTGATAGTTGAACACGGGTGTTAAGGTTATGTCAACAAGGATACTAAGAAAGCAGAGAGCAGACAATNAGACAGCTCTGTAACTCTAATCAGTCACTAGAACATTTATGCTCTGTGTCAAAGTCAAGGTGAAAAACAGAGGTCTTAGTCCAGTCTGTAGTCTATGTTGTGTCTTGGGCATCAATATCACTGACTACGTAGCTCAGCATAGTCACAGGGGGAAATCAGCAAAGCTCATGACTGCATGACTGGAGTTTGGGTCTGATAGGGAGTTATTGACACTTTACTTATTTTTGCAGGCACCAGATTTTTATTCAAGGTTTTGGGAGGTTTGTTGAAAGGAAGCTCTTCATTTAACAGACAAAGATACGGATCACACATTCAACTGGTCAATTTACCTTGGCATAATTAAGGTCCTGCAGTGACTACCTAAAATATCTCAAATGCAGGAAACTTCTCCTGAGTTGGTCTTCTGCATATGAGTGAGATCCTCCTGCAGATGAAAAATGCCAGGTATTTACAGTAACGTGGCATGTGTAGGATAGAAGTCACACCTGACAGCATTTTCAAAGACATTTGAAATATTTAACATTCAATATTTTTTCAATATTGAATAAAATAATATACAGATGTAGTCTGTATTTAAGTCTATAAAAATAGTGTTAAAGACTTTTTAATAAAGTCTGATATCTATCCTCTGAAAAGAGAATCATGACAAAACACTTTTTTGGGTTCCTGTTTTATCTGTTTATGTGCTTCTTTTCACTGTTTTCAGATAAATCAGCATGCGTCAGTGTTTATTAACTTATTTTCTTCTTTCTTTGAAACAATGCAACTTAAGGAAGGAAAGGAGGTTTATTCTGGTTCACAGTTCAGTAGTGTAATCCCCCCGACAGCACAGTCATGGTGGCAGGAGCTTGAGCAGATGGCATTGCATCCACATCCCAAAAGCAGAGGAAAGGTGAATGCTGGTGTGCTCAGCTCACTTTCTCCATTTCTCCTCTGTCCAGGATCTCTAGCCCATGGAATGATGTCACCCACATTTAGGGTAAATCTTCCCACCCAACTAACCTCATCTAGAAACTCCCACACAGACATGCCCACAAGCTGGTCTCCTAGGTCACTCTGCATCCTCTCAAGTTGACAAACAATATTAACCAACACATCGTGCAGAATACTGTGAAAAGGATTAGTCCCATTCATAGAGGATGGAACCAGGTTTGTAAACACTGAATTGTCCAAGTTCATGTCACTAGTGACTCCAAGAGGTAGATCAGTTCCTGAGTGTAATGGATGTTTGTGTGAGGATGAAAATACCTTGAGTTATTGACTCGAATGCTAAATGAGAATCTGTGGCAAACACTATGACTTCCCCAAGATTACAATTCCTTAAGCCATGGGCAGCCCGATATTTCTATCTGTTTGTAAATGAAACACATTAAGATCTGTCAGTTAAAGATTTAACATGGTTGCACAAAGACATAGACCCCAGCCCAGGTCCATCACATGAAGCTATGTTCACATCCCAGAGAGGCATGGCATCCTAGGAGTTTCTGGCAGTTTCCATCTGGCTGCTCTTCAGATGACTCACAGGTGTGCTGTTGCTGAAGTCTGCCTTTGCCTCTCCTGGATGTGCAAGGAATTGTCTGGCACTTGGAAAATCCACAGTGCAAATCAGAGTTCTGGCTGTGGATGGCCTTTCTGATCTGGTTGCCATGGGAACCACGGTCAGATGGAAGAAGGATAAGGTAAGGGGAAGTTATAAAAAGAAGGCTGTCTTTAAAACCATACCTGTCTCCCCCAATCTTGTGTGTGTTGCCATGGAAGCAACAGCAATAACTACTCACCAAGTGCGTTTGAGGGCCTTCCGCTTTCTAGGCTGTCAATCAGACAACATAGGCCTCCTAAAAAGAGCCTCAAATTCATTCCATAAGAACTGGAAGTTTTGTGAACACATTCTCAGTGCAG
>LZPO01118346.1:0-14457 GCA_001675575.1 Neotoma lepida | reverse complement strand
AAAAAAAAAACTAAATGAAAACAACTGTTTGATAGTGATAAGAGTCATAATCCTTAAGTAATATAAACACACCTACTCCTCCTACAAGCAGCAAAATTGTCACTTTGGGGAATGGTTCATTAAAATAAATAGTAACTTTTGAAGTGGCTGCTGATGCTGATGTGTCCTTGGCTATTTTATGCTCCTAATAATGCCACTATGACTGTGTGATGGATGGTAAATGTCAAAGAAACTTTTATGCAAATTAAATTGTTTCAACACCTTTCTCAAGTAACAGAAATGAAGTATTTAAATTCTCACTAAACATGTGCCTTTGCTTTTCTGTGCTCATTATTTCTAACAGATTTCATTGCTAAATGGAAACCATGGCAAAATAATAAAATAAATATATGTAACAATAAATGACAAACCGCAGGAGCAGACAGATCAGATCACTTTAAATCTGTTCCATGCTTGGTCTGCTCAGCTGCTGTCTCCAGCCCACANGCATTCAATGTACACATAATCCTAAATTATCCAAGTACTTTGGAGTCATTGGCTGGTGCTTTAGAGGCTTTGCTCTTCACAGAAAAAGCTTCAGTAAAGATGGCTGATATTACATCATGTCAAGTAGAAGCTAGCTGTCTCTAAAGCAGATGCCACAGTGCATTTATTTTTATCAGTTAGTATCAATTAGCAATAGTCAGTGCTAATAGTGTCACACAATGACATGTCATCATTGGTAGCCTTGAAATTTTAACCATGTATTAAAGAGAAAATTCTAGTATTGCATGCATTATCAAGCAAAATAGAAACATATATGCATGCAAAACAATTACCAGAGGAAAAAGACCATGATTTTGAAGGCAAGAAAGGGGGGGGGGTGTATGATTGAGTTTGTGGGGAAGAAATGGAAAGGAGACTTGTGGTAATTATGTTATAATATCAAAATTAAAATCATGGAAAGAATTTCCTTCAAACTCAGATGGGAAAAAATCACAAGCCAGAGTGGGTGGCAGTACAAACATAAGCATATACCATCATCACAAAGAAAGGTGAATTTATTCATATCTCACTATTCACCTCCAGTTTGTAAATAAAGAAACATGGTTTTCTATCTTGGAAGTCTTAGAGAATTAGTAGAAGTTAGTTCCATATTATTCCATTTGTCTCCAACACCATTTTCTGTTCTCTCAATCTAACAATTCAAGTGTAGAGAGTGACAAGGACACTTCTCGAAGAGTTTGAAAGTTTTGTGAGAAAAAACCCTGACACCACATTTTTATTTACCAAGATACAGAACTTCCTAGATTCAGGAATTAGCTGAACAATTGCTTATTGTTCAGCTAAAGTATCAGAGGATGTTCAGCAGTTTCTTTGGAATATTTGGCTAGTATTCTCTAAGGAAATGGAATTCTGTGACTGGCTCTGCCTTTAGAATATAAAAATTCTGAATTCTTTCTACAAGTATTTGTAACTATACTATGAAGAGAGCAAAGACAGTCTGAACTAAGTGAGTTTGACTCAAGTATTAGAAAAGCGTGAGGAAAATCTGAGCTAAAGCTTACTCAGACACAAGTGGTAGATGCATGGAAGAAACGACTTCATGTGTTTTAGTGCACAGTAGAAAAAGGAATGATAGGTAAAGAAAATACATTGAATACATTAAAAAAGATTTAAAGAACCTCCAAGTCTCTACCATAAAGTATATTGGAGGAGACAGATACATTTACGTTGGCATGAACATTGCATGGCCTATAAATGTATCAAATAGCACATGGAACTCAGAAATAAGCACAAGTATTATGCAACAATTAAATTTTAAATTTAGAGGTTCCAAAACAAACAATAAGGTCTATCTGAAGCTTTGGAGAAAGTTATGGATCTTTAGGAGTATGTCACCCATTGGAGATAGGCTTATGAGGGCTGATAGCATAACCTGACTTCCTGTTTTCACTGTCTCTACTTCCTATGAACACATGAAATGGGATCTCTCTGTGTCCTGACTTTCAGGACAGACTCTATTCCTACTACATTATTCCACACTATAATGGACTCTACAGCTCCTAACTGTAAGCCAAAATAAACCCCTTTCCTCCTTAAGTTGCTTTCATCAGGGTATTTTATAACAGTAACAGAAAAGTGACTGATACAGGACCTGAACAGACAAAGCAAGAACTGAGGGAATATTTTAGACACTAAAGACTTAATGTTAGACCTGAGGAATTTTTTTTAACTCCTATAAGTAGTTATATATGCAAATAATCAGAGAAACTAGAGAACTTGGCTTAAATGTTGCACTGCAAAGGAAATACACATCTATGTAACAAATGGATGAGCCAGAAGGTAATTACAGCAAATCAATCAGACCAGTCAGAACAGAACAAGTATTGTAAGATCTTACCGGTATAAACCAGTTAAATGGTCTAGTTTAGGAGGTAGAAAATTGGTTACCAGTTCAGGTACCCTCTCCACTATTGTTAGTAGTCTTAGCTGGGATCATCTTTGTGGATTACTGGAAATTTCCCCTAGCACCAGGTTTCTCCCTAACCCCATAATGGCTTCCTCTATCAAAATACTTCTTTCATTGCTCTCCTACTCCATCTCTCCCCCCAGCTTGACCCTCCCATTCCCTCATGTTCTCATCCCTCATTCCCTCCCCCTTTCCCTGTAATCATATTGGTGAATACTCTAACTGCCATCATAGAGTCTTCATCCAGTAACTAATAGAAGCAGATGCAGAGATCCACAACCAAGCACAAGGTTGAACTCTGGGAGTCCAGTCGAAGAGAGGGAGGAGGGATTATATGAGCAAAGGGGAGGGGATGAAGATCATGATGGGGAAATCTACAGAGACAATGAACCAAGCTCATGGGAACTCAAAAACTCCAGACCAACAGCTGGGGAGCCTGCATGGGACCAAACTGGACCCTCTGCATGTGGGAGACAGTTGTGTAGCTTGGTCTGTTTGAGGGGCCTCTGCCAGTGGGATCAGGATCTTTCCCTGGTGTATGAACTGGCTGTTTAGAGTCCATTCTCTATAGTGTGATTTGCTTAGCCTTGATGCAAGGGGAAGGGGCTTGATTCTGCCTCAACTGAATATACCAAACTTTGTTGACTTCCCATGGGAGGCCTTACCCTTTTGGAGGAGTGGATGGAGGGGTAGAAGGGGAGGCAATGGGGAGCAGGAGGAAGAGGAACTGTGGTTGGTATATAAAATGGAAAAAAAATTAAATAAATTAAAAAAATTAAAGAAAGGAATGTTGGTTACCAAAGGCCATGATTAGGGGACATGGGGAGTTTTTGTTTGATGATTATTGAGTTCACTGCATCAGATAGAAAGAGATCTGTAGTTTGGCTGCATGATAATATGAATGCCTTTAACACTACCTAAAGATACATTAAAAAAAAATAGCTAAAGGCTGCAGAGATTTCTCAGTGATTAGGAATGCTTGCTTCTCTTCCAGACAACCTATGTTTGGATCCTAGACTCCATGTTGAGTGGTTACAGCATCCTGTAACTCCAATTCCAAGAGATCTAATGCCCTCTTCTGAGCCCTATGAGTGCCTGCATGCATGTGACATACACTCATACAGGCACATGTGCACAGATAAAAATACAATAAATATTTTGTAAAGGCTAAAAGAATTACTTTTAAATTACATGTACTTTTTATCACAATTAAAGTTGAAAATTATCTTGCACAAAACTGTGGATACCTATCTTCTCTTTCCTGTCCATCATAAATTAGGTTTTAGAGGGAAAAATGGACCTGAGAAGTCATCCCAGCTCTATGGATACCTGTCAATATGACAGAAGTAACATGTTAAATTTCCCTTACAAAAATTTCTTAAGTGGTTATGATAAACATTTGAACCCCTCAATCTGATGTAAACAGAATTCTTTATATTTGAAAGATGTGGGGTTTTGAAGGCATAATGAGATTATTTCTCCAGTATGCAGGCTATACCTCAGAGCATCACTTACACTTGCACTCGTGCTTATAATAAACTCAACTTATTGTTTGTGTATTTCATATATTTTGCTTGGCTCATGCTTTTCATTTGGGAACATGTAAAGTCACATGTGTTCTAATTTACAAAAGAAGTATGGCATTTCTACCCCTTGATATAAAAACATTTATTAATGTTTGAATGGTGCTTTCAAAAATCAAGCAGATTTAATTTGAAACTTATGAATAAAAGATTTGCACTTTGATTACATTTTTCTCTAAAGCACCTATGCCATCCCTTTTATTGATCATTATGTTGCACAAGGAAGTTGTGCTAATTCATCGTGTTGCTATTTTGATTAATGCTCACTCACTGAGTTTATTCATTCAGAGATACACCAGCATTTCTAGACATGGGTCATTGCTCTAATATCTTTTTTTTTCTTAGGCTTTTTTTGGGGGAAGGGTGACAGGATGTTCTTGCAAATGACAAAATATAAATCCTGTTTAAACAATTTAAATGAATTATTTTGGAATAAGTGTAGACNAAGCCTAAAAAGTCAGCNCAATTCCAAGTTGATGTTTAAAATTTCCTAGGAATTTATACCAAATAGAGCCCAAAATTTTAACCCTTCTCTGACACAGTAAAAATTGCTGAGGAAATTGAAAGTAAGAGAAATTTTGAGAGAGCCATTGAAATGCTGGGAGTCCCATTAGCTCTAAGAAGTAATGAATGTGCGTGTCTATCCTTAGTATCAAAACTAGGTTTCAAGCTCAGGGTCCTTATTTTTTTCCTGGAAACAGAAGAAACAAAGTATACTTGTCTCTGTCCCTGTCCTGAAAAGTCAGCTCAGACAAAAGCTAATTCAAGATGCCATAAAGACATTAAAATTATCAAAAACACTGAGACAAAGTATTTTCCTTGCTTATGATTGTAGGCTCGAAGTAGCTAAATTCTGAGAACTGTTAGGGAACTATGCATGAAATTCACTGAAATGTAAATTAGAAGTTTCCATTCTTTCATATGTAGATAGGCAAGGGATTTTGCAAAGAGGAAAATTCAAATTTTACTAACATTTAACTAAAATTTATATAAAAATAAAAAATTGTCTAAAATGTAGTAAGAAGTCATAACTGCCTTAGCCACAATGTTGAACACATTGTTCTGTTTATTTGGAAAGTTCAAGATTTCTCAGGATTGGAGAGGAGCTCATAGGATCCCAAGAAATGATCCAGTAAGTGAATTTGTCAATTTCAAATGCCTCAGAGACCCATTATCACAAAAGTGAGGTCATTTGTTGGCATGAAATGATTTTCTCAAATTCTGTAGGTCAGAAATCTGTTAACAAAGTGAGAAAGGAAAAACAAAAATAATTATAATTAGGGCTGGAGAGATGGGTGAGTTATTAAGCATGCATACTGCTATCGCAGAGGATCCAAGAGTTTCCAGAACCCTCATCATGCAGGTCACAACTGCCTTTAGCCCCAGTTCAGGGAAACTCATGACCTCTTCTGGTCTTTGTAGGCACCTGCACTCCTGTGCACAAACCCAGACTCAGACACATGCATACACATAATTTAAAAATTAAAATAGCATTTNAAAAAGAATATTCATTTATATTCCCTGAGTTTTCCTTTTCCTTATTATGAAATCATGTATNATTTGGCATCATGTCTATTACATAATTAAAATGTAGTTGGTGTAAGCCAGCCTTTATAATTTTAATCATCAGAATCATTTGCGCATTGTTTCTAGGCCGCCCTCTTGACTCAACTGTTTGTATCAGACATAAAATGTTTATATTTCCTGGAGTTATACTTTTGACTGTCATTACAATTCTTCCTTTGTATATACAGAATGTCTTTATGAATGTTGTTTGGATCACAAATTCCCACTTCTTTCTAATCTTTCATCTAATTTGCACAAATTCCTGTAAATTCTGCCACCCCGCCCCAGTTTTCATCAAATCACTCAACATTTGTCAATCCTGTTGCTTAGAGGTGAAAGAATGACCTCAGGCCAGAGTGCATTTATCTCTCAGGATGTAGCTCCTACTTCTCTTTTCATCATCATCCTGCCTCACTCTGTGTTTCTTTTATTTTTTTATTAAGAAATTTTTTATTCATTTTACATACCAACCACAGATCCCCCTTTCTTCCCTCCTCCTACCCCCTCAGCCTCCCCCCCCCCCCCCATTCCCTCCTCCGACAAGGTAAGGCCTCCCATGGGGAGTCAGCAGAGCCTGGTACATTCAGTTGAGGCAGGTCCAAGCCCCGCCCCCTGCATCAAGGCTGTGCAAGGTGTCCCAGATAGTGGGCTCGAAAAAGCCAGCTCATGCACCAGGAATGGATCTTGATCCTACTACCAGGGGCTCCTTAAGCAGATCAAGCTACACAACTGTCTCGCTTATGCAGAGGGCCTAGTCCAGTCCTATGGAGGCTCCACATCTGTTGGTGTAAAGTTCATGAGTTCCCACTAGCTTGGTTTGGTTGTCTCTGTAGGTGTCCAAGTCATGATCTTGATGCCCCTTGTTCATAGAATCCCTCTTCTCTCTCTTCTATTGAACTCCTGGAGCTCGGCCTGGTGCTCGGCTGTGGATCTCTGCATCTGCTTCCATCAGTTACTGAATGAAGGCTCTATGATGACAGTTAGGGTATTCACCAATCTGATTACTGGGGTAAGCCAGTTCAGGCACCTTCTCCACTATTGCTAGTAGTCTAAGCTGAGGTCATCCTTGTGGATTCCTGGGAACTTCCCTAGTACCCGGTTTCTCTCTATCCCCATGATGTCTCCCTCTATCATGGTATCTCTTTCATTGCTCTCCCACTCCCTCCCTGTTCTAGCTTGAACATCCTGTTCCCTTATGTTCTCATTCCTCATCCGTACCCTCCATTGCACCCCCTCACCCCCAGTTTACTCATAGAGATTTCATCTATTTCCCCTTCCCAGTGTGATCCATGTGTCCCTCTTAGGGTCCTCCTTGTTAGCTAGCTTCTCTGGTGCTGTGGGTTGTAGTCTGGCTACCTTTTGGATTACATCATTCACTCATAAGTGGGTATTAGATGTAAAGCAAAGGATCATCTTGTGTTTCAACCACATCCAGTTATTTTCAACTTTTTATTAGTTGCTAGGTTTATCTCTTACTTCATTGCCTCTGAGGACTGGGTGTCTCTGCTTGGACTATGACCACTTTGTTTAAAAGTTGAAGTAAACTAAGCACAAATGTTGACTAGGCAATAATTATAGCATCCTATTTTTTTTAACAATGTATCCACTTTTTATTGAAAAGTCCATAGTAATCAATATTGTATGTTCAGGTTGACTTCTTTTTCATTTTTGTCTCTACATATGAAAAATAGGTATTTCTGTGTCTAACATATTGCTTAACATGATTTTCTACACTTCTATCAATTGCACNACAAGGAACAGGACACTATTTTTTCTTTGTGACTATGTCATAGCCATCATGTGCACATACATGTTTATATGTTAATATTGATCTATTCATTCACTTGATGGATGCTTAAGCTGATCCCATGTCATAACTAATATGAATAGCAACACAAGAAATGTGTGGATACACTATCACACTTTGGTCATCTGATGGCCTCTGGCTATGTGGTCACCAGACTGTCACACATTGGTTGTATATTTAGTTTTCTGAGAACCTCCATACTGTTCTTTATAGTTGCTGTAGAAATTTGCACGCCTACCAGCAGCATGTGTTTCCTTTTCTATACATCACATGCTTGGTAGCACTAGTGTGTGAGGGAGGAAGGTGTGTGTGTGTGTGTGTGTGTGTGTGTGTGTGTGTGTGTTTGTAGACTAGCCATTATAACTGAAGGGTGATGTTGGTTTTGATCTGCATATGTTTTCTGATAGAGTCACCTGACATTTTCTTTTGTTGTTTTTGTTTGTTTTTCCAAGACAGGGTTTCTTTGTGTAGCCCTGGCTGTATTGGAACTTGCTCTGTAGACAAGGCTAGGCTTTGAACTCACAAAAATCTGCCTGTCTCTTGAGTGCTGGGATTAAAGGTGTGCACCACCACTGCCAGGCTCCCTGATACTCTCAAATGGATGCATTTATGTATTCTCTTCCACATCAAAATGCAAAAGAAAGTCATTCACTCAAGAAACCTATTGATGCTGCCTAGGGGTTGGCCCCACTGNNGCAGAGGACTCAAAGGGAATCCAGGGAGTCAGAGCATACTATGACATTTTATCTGAGGGAGTAAGGAAAATGACACTCACACACTCTCTTGATAGTTTCCTNCAGACCTTTTTGTAAGAAGAATTGCTAAATGGTCTTATTAATAAAAATCCAGGAGCCAGATATTGGGGTGATAGCTGAGAGATCAGAGAGACAGAACAAACCACAGCCAACCTCACCTCACCATCTCCTCGGTTGATCTTGTTTCCTCAGACTGAATGCCTCTGAATCCTCACCGGAATGGATCTCAGCTGAACTGCTCAAAAGCCTCTAGTTCCTGATCCTCACGCCTTATATACCTTTCTGCTCCCTACCATCACTTTCTGGGATTAAAGGTGTGTGCCACCATGCCTGGTTCTGTTTCCAGTGTGGCCTTGAACTCACAGAGATCTGGATGGATCTCTGCCTCAGGAATGCTAGGATTAAGGGTGTGTGCCACCACTGTCTGGCCTCTATGTCTAATCTAGTGTTTGTTCTGTTNTCTGACCCCAGATAAGTTTGATTTGTTAGAGCACAAATAAAATGTCACCATACCTTTTCTTCATTCTTCTTTTGCATTCTCTCTACTCCTTATTTTCCTGGTGATTTCCTTCTNTCATTCTTGATGTTTTCCTTCTAACTCTGTCTTTATTCTTGATGTTTCCCTTCTAGTTCCTTCTAACTCTCTCTCATTCTCAGTGTTTTCCTTCTAACTCATTTTAACTCTCTCCATATTCTTTCCCTTACAGCTTATACCCCAGAAAAATCTTTCAGGCAATATAAAAATTACAGTGTGGTTACATTCTGCTTTTCAATGAATACAAGTAAAATACAACATGTTTTCCATATCCCTTACATGATTAAACATTTTACATAAAAGAGGTGAAAAACAAATTATCCCAAGAACTCATATATATTCATACCCAAGCAGCTTGTTATAGATTAACAGTGGGAAAACAAGAATTTTTTTTTTTTTTTTTGGTTTTTCGAGACAGGGTTTCTCTGTGTAGCTTTGGTGCCTTTCCTGGAACTCACTCGGTAGCCCAGNCTGGCCTCGAACTCACAGAGATCCGCCTGCCTCTGCCTCCCAAGTGCTGGGATTAAAGGCGTGCGCCACCACCGCCCGGCTGAAAGATATTCTTTTATTGGCAGGGTGCATTTTGTGGTTACAAAGAAAGGACCAATCATTTTATTACTTATCTTGAAAGGTAATCTTATAAGGAATCTTAAAGGGATCACAAACCTAAACTTTTATACATAAAAAAAAAAATCAATCATCTCTACTTTAAATCTTTAAGGTACATACCCACTCATCAATAGTTTTTTATTTTTATTTTTNTATATATATATCAGGAGATTGAGGGCAGAAATGGGTACAAGCAATTAATCATCACCTTTGGTCATCAACCAATCCTAGCAAGAAAGGCATGTCAGCTAATGATAATTGGGCTGCTTTTTCCTTGTTCCCTGTCCTTAAGGAGTTCCTCACTTAACTCTGTTCCCTTCTAAAACTTTAGATTGTCTTCTTGGGGTTTTCACTTCAAAGCTATTTGACAAAAACATCTAGTCTAATCTTAAGTGATTTTCAAAGCTTTATTTCAGCGATGATGCACTCNGAAACCTGTGAACACATCTCTCAACATTAAGGTTAAAGAATTTAAACTAGCTGGGCTGCTGGGACTAAATTGTTTTTCTTAATCATTAACCTAAGTCACAGTCTATACAGCTCCAATAGAAACTCATGTGTTCTAGCTGTATGACACTCCTTGTTTTATTTTCTATCCTCCAAGCACTATTTAAACTAACTTTATTATTATCAATTGGACAGTACAGCTTAGGAAAAAAGTCATCTTCATAATAATCCACAGGTAAAAATGCCTAGTAGAATGGGATATTTCCATGAGATAAACACATTACATTACAGGCAGTGGGGATCTCCCCACACCTATTCACACCATGCCAGATACCAAAGAATAATGGCAGCAGCAAATGTGAAGGTGCAGCAGAAGCAGAAGACACTCTGGAGTCTGTGGTCTTGGGGCCTTGCCTATGAGATTCACCCATCAGGGATTTGCCTCCTGGTGGGTTGACACCCTGAAGTCAACTGCCATCTGCTGCTCCCCTAATATGGCCACTGTCAGAAAACTAACTCTCTTCCCCTTTGGCATCATCTTCCTTATTTAGTCCAGCCTCTGGTCTTTTTCCAGGACTTCATATGCAGAGTCAAACAGTACAGACCAGGGTGTGGCTTCTTTTATTCGTCCTAATGCATTGAAAACCCATCCATTTGATTTTACACAGCAGTTGCTTGCCTGTTTGTGTTAAGTAGCAAATCATTATAGGACACATTGCAATTTGTTTTTCCACTTACCTATTAACCAATTCAGTTCTTTGGGGCCTTTGTTATTAAAAGTGCTACAAATATTTGCCTATAAATTTCTCATTTAAAAGTGTTCACTTTGGTTAAATAAACCCTTAGGAGTAGCACTGCTAGTAAACATATATTCAAATCTTTAAGAAATTACCAATGTATTTACCAGAGTTGATGTACCATTTNGCATTTTCCACAGGAAATCAGGACAAGAATGGCTAGACATTCACAAACTCACTAGAATACACTGTATGGAATCTTACTAAAATTTTGTCATGAAAATATTATCTTACAATGGCTTTCTTTTTTTTCTTTTTCTTTTTCTTTTTTTATACAGACCAAGCTGGACTCAAACTTATAAGTTTCCCATCGCAGCTATGAGAGTGCTAGGATTGCNTCNAGATCTTTTGCTAAAATTTCAATGAACCTAATGAACCTGTAGCTGTCTGAAGTTTATCTACATGTCTCCAATGCCCTGCTAATGTGAAGTAAGGCAGGACCAGTTCTCTATGATCTTAAAAAACAAAATGATCGTTCTGATTTTATCAACTCTGTAAAAGCTTTGAAATCAGGTTGTAGATTCTTAGGAAGATTTTATGCTGAGATTTGGTGTAGAATGAGTTAAAATTAAAGATCAGCTTCATACAACTGACATTTTGCAAACATTGTTTTCCATTCCATACATTCATATACTTCCATACTTAAGACAAGCATTTGATTATTTCTTCCTTGTTCCTTTAGTGTTCAGCATACTAAAATAACATATATTTTGTTATATAGCTAATCATTTGATATTTTAGATGCTACTATAAATAATCTTTTAAGGATTTGTTTTATTTTTAATTATGTGTATGCCTATGTGCCTGTGTGTGCAGGTGCCCACAGAGACAAGAGGGGTTAAATGTCCCTGGAGATAGAGTTAAAGCCTGTTGTGAGCTATGCAACATGACAGCTGAAGATTGAACTTGGGTCTTCTAGAAGAACAATATCTGCTTTTAACCACTAAGCCATCTTCCCAGACCCTAACAATCTTTTAAATTGACATACCATAATTGTGTTTTGGAATCTTTTTAGGAATAACTGGAATATTCTGATACAAAACACAGAGAATATGAAGTGATTAAATAATACTAATTAACATAATTATCATATGTGTCTTGACAGATTTGTCACTTGACATATTCCTAGTGATTCATTTGAAAATTACTGTTATTTTGAAATAGATAATACATCATTGATTAGTTACCCACCCATGCAGCAAACCTCAAAACTTTTTCTCCTACTACCTAAACTTAGTACTCTTCAATTAGTAATTCCTCAGATTCTTGCTTTTTCTACCCCCAGCCTCTGGTAANTCATTCTATTCTCTTCTGTGATATCAGCATGTTTTCAATTCCACATACAAGTGAAATGATGCAGTATTTGTGACTCTCATTACAATGATCATAATGTAATCATTCATCCATACTGTCTCAATATTTTTCTTTCTTTCTTTAAGGCTAAATAATATTCAGTTGTACACATATGTATACAGCACANTTGCTTTATCCATTCGTCCATTGATAGATACTTAGGTTGAGTCTGTACATAGGCTATTGTAAATAGTGATGCAACCACATTCAAGTTGTTTTTGCTTCTTATGAACATATTCAAAGAGATGCTATTATATAGCAATTGTAGTTTCAGTGTTTTGAGGCATCTAAAAAAGTTTGTCACTTACATTCTGTACTCACATTCTCCAGGAGTGTACAGAGATTTCTTCCTCTCTTTCCTCCTTGATATCCTCTTTAAACTTTTTGGCAAAAGAAATTCTAGCAACTATGAGAAAATATATCAGTGTGGTCTTAAACTTCATTTTCCAGTGATTAGCAATACTGAGCAAATTCACATCTGTTTGAATGTCCCCCTTTGAGAAGTATCTCTTCATATACTTCTAACATTCTTCAGTCAGGTTGTTTTATGGCTATTGAGTTTTTTGAATCCCTTTTATATTTTGCAATCATCCCTTCCAGCATATGTGATTTCCAAATATCACTGCTAGTTCTATGCAATGTCTACCTACATCGCCTTTCCTTTGCTGTACAGAAGCTTTGTAGTGTCATGGAATTTAAATGTCTACATTTGCTTTTGCCATCNTAGATGCTTGCCCAAGCTAATATGATGAAATATGGCCCCTATGTTTTCTTCTCATAGACTTACCATTTTAACTCTTATATGTAAGTGTTCATTCTGAGTTGAACTGAGTGCATCATTGGCTTTTCATTCTTATGTACAAGAATAAGCAGGTTTCTCAGAGTCATTTATTGAATCACTGCTCATTCTCCATCCTATGTTCTTGATATCTTTGCCAAAAATTCATTGCTAATAAATGTGTGAGGTCATTCCAAGATTTCTGGCCTGTTCTATCATTCAATATGCCTGTCCTTAAATCAGTAGCAAGCCTTTTTGCTTTGATTTCTTCATAATATTGTAAGTCGGGAATTGTACTGTTGTTCTTTTTTTGCCTAAGATTGTTTTGACTATTCATGATCTGTTGTGGATCCATACAAATTTAAGAGTTCCCCCATTTCTGTAAAAAAACAACATTGGGACTTTGGCAGGGGTTCTGTTGAATATGTAGATTGCTTTGGATTGTAAGAACACTTGATATTAAATCTTACAGTCTGTGAGCATGGCATAGCTTCAATTTATTTGTTCTCTTTAATTTATGTCATCATCATTTTATGGTTTTTGGTATAAAAATCTTCCATGTCCTTAGTTAAATTTGCCCCTGAGTATTTTATTTTCTGTTTTCATTATAAGGGAGATTTTGAAATTGCCTTTTCAGATAACTTATGACTAGTATACAGAGTACAGAGTATTAATTTTTGTAGGTTTATTTGTATCCTGCTGAATTTGTTTATTAGTATCAATCTTTTTTTATTCTTTTCTTTTTTTCTTGTTTGCTGGAGTCTTCAGGATTCTCTGTATATGAGATGCATTGTCAGACAGAATAATTTGACTTCCTATTAGAATGACCTATTGTGTCATCTTTTGATTCAGCTACCAAAACAAAGCTAAAGAAGGCAAGGTCACCACTCATAAGTAGCCAAATTCAAAAAGATACTTAATACAGATTATACACAGTCTTATGTTAGCATTAAGAAAACAGTATAAGAGGGCTAGAGAGATGGCTCAGTGGTTAAGAGTGTGTACTGCTCTTGAAGAAGACCTGAGTTTGATTCCCAGACCCATATCCAGTGTCTTACAACAGCCTATAACTTCAGCTCCAGGATCTAGCATATATATATGACTACTGTTTTCAATTGTAAAGAAAGAAACAATCGTGGGGTGCTTTATCAGAGTCAAACAACATGCAGTGACTCTTCCATCTAGAGGGCAACAATGGACTCANATCTTAATCTGTGCATACCTATTCACACATACATATCGACACAACTTCAAACTTAATTCTTCTTGTAAAACTTTTATCCTTTCCAAAGTTCATGAACACACAAGAAAACACTTAACAACTATAAGAGTAAATCATCATATAAAATTTTACATAAAATATAGTCAGATTTAAAATGAAAAGTATTCACAGGAGAACAGCCAGAAATCTATAAGATAAGGGGAAAACTGGAGGTGTTTTGCAACAATCAATGATTTTTTTTTACTGTAAAAATGGACTGTATTTTTTCTAGAAATAGAAGTCAGAGAATCACACGTGCAGAATTGTTCTCTTTAGATATAGGATATTTCTCAATACTGCTGTTGTGTGTACACAGACAACATAGATGTTTTATAAGAATGATGGGGGTGCTCACATGATTCTTCTTTGTTCTCTTGATCTCTGTGGCAGCCAGGAGTATTCACAGAGGTTATGCTGAAGGGCACTTTCTATAATAGCAAGGTCAGGACCACCTACAGATGCGTGTGAGACAAAACTACAGGAGGTGTTGTGGATTTTTCTCCTATCTTTGTGG
>LZPO01118343.1:4380-23274 GCA_001675575.1 Neotoma lepida | reverse complement strand
TGGGAAAGATAATGAATCTCTCTTGTCGGATGTGCAAGGAGCATATTGCCCGATTGCTATGATGCTGTGAACTGGCTCTGTAATGCCTCTCCGTGGCTACTGATTCAATCCATCCAGAAACCCGCCCCACCTCGAGACTATGAACAAATACCTCGTTTAAGGCAATTCTTTTTTTTTCTTGTGTTTTCCTTTCTTACCTTTCCTCTATGCCTCCCCTGAAGAGCACTGAAGTTACTGGCTTACGCCATCATGATCGACTGTTCAAGGCATTTCCATTTGAAGCAGCTCAAGGCATCCCAGTGCTCATGACAACTTGCTTGCAACCTATTGTTGCTCTATCTGTCTCTCAGAATGTCATCTTCTCTAAGTTCTCTCCCATCAATCTCCTCCACTTTTCATTGAGTCAAATCCCACCTCACCCCCCATGTCCTTTATAGGTCAATCAAGATGCCGTCATTGTTCTCTCCAAACTGTCTCCCCTCCTCAGGCTTCAATCCCACATACTTTCTAGAGTCCCAGTCTGCTTCCATCACATATGGCCTTCCGCTTTCTCTCCTGTCTAAGTGCCTTACTGTGCACTGGCACCTGGCACTGAACGTGACATTCCACGGTCGCTAAGTAGACATATGAGTGATGACTTGCACTGGTCTTTGTAGAAGAAAATGCTGGGGTACCAGATGTTGCCCCCATCACTAAGTCATGGATATATCCCACTATAACTGTAACTTTCACCCTACTGTGATCTGTCTAGAGTCAGATAAGGAGGGACACCTGTCCAGCGAGGAAGAAATGGAGGTGCTGGCCCCACATCAGCACCCAGCCCTTCTTCTGTGTCTGCTCTCTTAGGAAGCTTGATAGCACCAGCAGGTCTGTGTCTCGTGGCAGGAAGCAAGAGTGCGGATTGTACAAGAGCTGGGGTTTGCAGTGTAGCTTGGTGTTCGAGGATGTGGGTTTTGAACCACATCACCTGAATGGGTCTCTCTAGGAGGAGGCTATTTTCTAATTATAATCTCAAGCAAGTTAGTTGACATCTCTGACCCTCTGTTTCCTTGTCTGTGAAATGGGCATTCTAATTGTGTTGGCCTCATTTTAGGACTCGAGAAAGTCTTTAAAAAGGTCATGTTCATAAACCACTTAGCATCCTGTCTGGCGCACAGTGAGCACCCAATAGACCAGTAGTCATTGCTGGAGACCCAACCTCTCTGTGGTTCAGTGCTGGCTTCCCACTCATCTGTGACTACCAGAGGTGAAGGCCTCTACATACCCTCCTATTGCGTTAGTCTGTCTTCGGTCACTATAATATCTGAGGCCAACTTAATAAAGGAAAGGTGTGTTTTGTGTCAGAAGTTTCAATTCACGGTTGCTTGCCTCTGTTGCTTTGGGCTTGTGGTGGCAAAACACACAATAGCAGGAGTGTGTGGTAGAGGAGGCTTATTCACTATAAAGCAACTGAGAAGCAAAGAGAAAAAGCAAAAAAGTGTCCAGGTGCCTACATCCCCTTCAGGAGCAGGCCCCAAGGCCTTAACTTTCTTCCACTGGCTTTGCCTGTTTAAAGGTTCCATCACCACCAATAGTTAATGAGGCAAACCTTTCATTACATGGGCCTTCAGGGGACATTCGAGATTCAAACTACCGCAGCTGTTCATAGTCAGGGAAGCTAAGGGACAATGAAAAGAAGAAGCCAGGACCTCGAATGCAGCTTGTCCTGGCATTCTGCCTGCTCAGCTGCTGTAGTTTAACACGTGGATGTAAAATCATTGCCAACACCCTCCTTCTCATAATATTCCCTAACCCCCACCACCTCCCTAACCCACCAGAACTAAGAGTTCTGGGGTAGGCCTTGCCCCTTGCATTCACAGCTCTTCCTGGTGTTCACAGCCAATTTCTGTCTCTTCTTCCATGGGGCCCTCACACCAGCCTTGTATAACAGCTAAGAACAATCTTTATTAAGTCTCCTTTTACCTATTATAAATGCAAAGTCCAGGGACTATGCAATTTGCCAAAGACTGTAGGAAGTTACAGTCAGGGCTCAGCCCCAGATGCCCTGGGCCAGACTTAGTCATTCCCACCCCCTCATGACCTTGTGCCCTGTACATGCCATGGGATTTTCCAGTGAAACACATAATGTGTATGTTCTATGTACAAGATTCTTGCAGTCATATAATAGAGTTGTGAAGAACTCTCTGGGGCCCACTGTATATAGTCCCAACATAAAGAGGGATAGACCTTTCAACTAATTGTCTACCTTTACTGTCATCCAAGCATGGTGACACATGCTTGCAATCACAGCATTCAGGAAATTGAAACAGGAAAGTCACCGAAGGTTTGAAGCCAGCCTGGGCTCCTAGAGAGACCTTGTTTCAAACAAACAAACAAACAAACAAAAATATATTTACTCTCCTAACTTATCCTAAATTGTAAGCAAACTCCTTTTAACCTGAATATTTGCCCTTATCTTTACCTTTTGTGTTTATTCAACCAAGATTTCACATTTAATTTATACGATTGTTATTTTCCTTCCTTTACATCCAAGGAAGGAATCTCAAATGCTTATGGGAGCTGAGGGGGAGACCACAATGAAAGAGAAAGGTTTGGGAGTAGGGCAATGCCTACCCCAACGAAAAGGTTGGTCAGGCCTTGTGTGCAGTGGAATCGTAACAGTGTAGAGAGTGCCAGGCAGGTGTCCTGTGTAAGGACCACCAATCTGTGCACAGAAGTTTTGTTTTTGCATGTGGCCACTCTGAAACATTCGGTCCCAGTCTCTGAGTCATCTGTACACACTCAGTGTATGTGATGGAAAAAGCTGTCAGGATCTTAAGACCCAACTTAGTACCCTGGCTCTGACATCCAACAGCTCTGTGACCTTAAGCAAGTTCCTTGGTGTCCTAGTCAGAGTTTCTATCGCTGTGATAAGACACCATGACAAGAAGCAGCATGGGGAGGAAAGGGTTTACTTCATCTTATACTTACACATCACAACCCATCATTAAAGGAAGCCGAGGCCGGAACTCACGGCAGGAGCCATGGAGGACCATTGCTTGCTGGCCTGTTTCCTATGGCTTGCTCAGCCTGCTTTCTTACACACCCCAGAGCCACCTGCCCAGGTGTGGCACTGCCACAGTAGGCTGAGCTCTCCCATATTAATCACTCATTAAGAAAGTATCTCACAGGCTTACCCACGGGCTAAACTTATGAAGGCATTTTTGTCAGTTGTGGTTCCCTCTTCTCAGATAACTTTCTACCTGTGTCAAGTTGTCAAAAAATAAAACAAGCAAGCAAACAAACAAACAAACCCAGGGCACTTGGCCTCCCAGATCTTTGATTTCATCTGTAATAGGGGAGAGTAATACTAATATTCATAAAGGTGAAAGGTGTAAGCTGTCTACTTAGCTTGTTATCTGAGTAGAATACCTGGTGCATAGTCTTGATTGATGTATGGTGGGTATTATTTCTTATCCTAAGCTATGAATAAGCAATGCCGTCTAAGTTACACCCTTACAGATAATACAATTAAGTAACACAAGAAAACAACCAAAATTCCATATTTATTCTTCAGCCTCCACCACTGCTAGAGAGAATTTCAGATATCTACAGACAAAAGATTCTGCAGTCAGGCATGGTATCACAGGTCTGCAATTCCAGTACTCAGTGGACTGTGGCAGGGGGATTGTGAGTCCAAGATGAGCCCTAGTTACACTGATTTTGTGTGTGTGTGTGTGTGTCCATGTCTATGTGTGTTAAGGATCTGCCATTTGTGTTTTCATTGTTACTCTGAGACCTTAAACCACAAATTCCAACTTAAGCTATCATAGTCTACCAGTCAAATTGTAAGTCTTCAAAGCAAGCATTAAAGTAAAAACAATGACAATAATATACCTGAAAATTATGGAAAAAATAATTTTCACATAGATGACATTCTTTCCTTTTCACAATCCCTTGGTGGAAGAGACTGTATTCCCATTTTAAAGATAAGGAAACCAAGCTTCCATGTCTCTGTGACAGAGCCTCCTAGTCTTCTATCTCCACATCTAGACATTCCTCCTGAATTCATCATCAGAAATAGCAAAGATTACTACTTCTGTCAGGTGCAAGAGACGGCATGCCTGGCTCTCTCTATCTGAGGGTTGCTTCCACCAAGGCCCAGCAGAGTGGAAAACAGAGCCAGCCGCCTCTCACTCCTTAACCAGAACCTTCTTCCCCTTTGCTTACCAATGTGGTTACCATGAGCTTGGCAAGACACACAGCATCAAGCCACCTGAAGTCACAAAATGCAACCCATCATGGATTCTCCCAATGTTGGGACTGTCCCATCCCCCCTTTTTAGAACATTATTTTTACAATTGCTGTCATATGATTTCCTCCAGGGCAGTTTTAATGAAATGCCCTGTTTCCTTATATAAGACAGGCTCATGAAAAATACTGGAACTCTCAAGTTGTATCAAAGAAGATAAATATTTCAGTTGGCACACTGTCAACTTTTAATTCCCAAGTTCAACTAGACTATTTTGCTTAGAATATGAACACATGGGCTTGGGCTCACAAATTTAGGACCTGAAACATTCTGGGAAAAGCCCAAAGAAATTGGCCTTCTTACCCATGAAAAGTCCAACCCAAATGAAAATCACATTTCACAGAGGTGTTCCTGTGTTTCTTAAGAGACCAATGCCAGGGAGCGGTGATGGTTTTCATGGTCATTTGATGCTAGCTCCTTCTACCTAGGATCTCCAGAACCCTAGTGATGATGTCGCCTACTTTTAGGTGTTTTTACGCAAGACGGAAAGTGTCTCAAGCCATGAGGATGTGTGAGTTGGTGTCTAGTGCCTTTGTTATTAGGAAATGGTGGTGAGAGGCAAAGGAGCCACAGTGTGGACCTGATACTTGAATTGACCTCTCCATCTTCTCCCCTCCCCAACCAAGCCTCAGAAGCCACGCAGAGAAAGGACTCTCAAGCTTGACTGTGGCAGAGGCAAGACTAATTGGGGAGCAACTGGGCAGCTCTTACTTCCAGGACCTTAACTCAGGCCAATCTGAAAAGAACATAGCTGCCACCTATGTTACTGCTGGTATCTGTGCAGGCTTTATCGGGGGATTTCACTGGGCTATTAGAAAGGTCATGAGTGTAGTCAGTAAATGAGTTTACAAACAACATAGGGGATTATTTAGGCCATAGAGGCAACAAAGGAAACAAAGTAAATCCATGTAAAAACACTGTTAGAAAAAAACCTAAATAAATGCACCATACCCCAGAGTCATAAGTGCATAGTGGACAGCTGCCTCTCCCTGCCAGTGTACATTCCCTCCGAAGTCTGTACTTGCTTTGGGGAAACAACACCCCTCATTCGTTCCTAGAGGCAGGGCTGGGATGAGTTACAGAAAAGGGATCCGAGGAACTGAAGGTAATCACTCCATGTCCATCGTGTATGGACACAATGAGACACTGGGAGGCGTTTTCGAGAGTTTCTAGGAAAGACAAGAATTCACACTTCTGCTGGAATTGCGTGGTGGTGGTAGGCTTGAAACTGCTGTAGTCATTTAGTTACCACAGAGTGAAAACACAAAAATGACTCAGGCAACCACGAAGTAGAAACCAAGGCTCCAGCCATATTGTCAAGGCTGAATGGACAGATGAAGAGAAGTCTGGTCCTTTTCAGCAATGTGGATCAAAGCTTACCTGAGGCCTGTGGACATCTCAGGATGTTAAGGACCTCTCACTGATACCTAACTCTCTCAGTGTTAACTCTCAGCAGATGAATTCAGGCTGTAAAAGTAACTGTCTACTCTGTAATTTGTGACTACTATTTCCACAGTGTTTACGAGCATGGGAGTCAAATCCCAGTGTCTGTAGACACTGCCTTCCTACTCTGAGAGTCACTTCCTTTGTCTGTGTGTCATATAAACAATGAAATACTATTTCCCTGTTGGAAGAGTTAACTACCNTGATACAAAGCACAGAAGTGAACAGTACTCTTGCCATCCTGATTTCATTTTTAAATTTTATTATGATTGTGTATGTTCACATATGTGTTTTTGGTGTGTGTGTTTATATCATTTGCTTATGATATAAATGATATAAACATCTTATGACTTTGGGGTATTACCATGTTGGCGCATTTTTTAGGTTTTTTTTTTCTAACAGTGTTTTTGTATGTAGAGAGCCAGGCATGCTGTCTCTTGCATCTTATAGAAGTCAAGGTTGAATGGACAGATGGAGAGAAGTCTGGTCCTTGTGTTATGTGTGTGTATGTATGTGTGTGCATGTGCAATTGTGTATAGGTGTGCAGGTATGCATGCCCTTATATCCCCACACAGAAACTAGAAGTATCCTTCTCTACCACCCTCTACCTTATTCCCTCGAGACATGTTCGCACTCACTGAACCTGGAGCTAGGCTGGCAACAAGCCAGCCCTAGAAATCCCCTGTCTCTGCCGCCCACGGCACAGGGGTTATAGTTGAGTACACAGCAGGCCCAGCTTTTACATGAGTGCTGGGTCTTCATGCTTGCAAAGCAAGCTCCACTGAGCCATCTCCCCAGTTCTGAGTTCCAATATTTGATACTTCAGGACATAGAACATCTTCAGCATTAGCCAGTTAATTATCTTTCAATTTTATAACCTTCAGTGCTTACAATACCTCTTCACATTTCATATAAATAGGTAATGAAAAATGCCAGAAGTATGTTCAGGCTTATTTTATAAATCAAAGCCAAAATTTATTCATCATTTTTTAAATGAAACTCAAGTTATTAAGTCCAATAGCAGACAATTTCACCCAATCCAAAGATAAAGTTATTTAACACATGCTGAGTAATGACAGTGGGAAAATACTGTTTTTGTTTTCCTAATTAGGCCATTGTTTCTATAAGAGCAGAAAATTGTGTGTTTTCAGTAAAAGCAATGCAATTCATACTACACAGCATTCGCTGGCATTGTGTGTTCTGATGGCATAAGGAATGTTCAGTGCATGCTGGCTGTGTGTGCAGAACCAAAGCTGTGGTGGTCACCAAGGCAACACAGGTGACTGCTACTAGAAACTCCTCACGTCTGTGACATCTTTGATTTTGAATGAATTGTTGGTCATTGCATGTTCAGAAGCCTTTTACTATGGCCAACCTTGGTGTGATCCCCACATCCANTTCTGAGACTCTGCATTTAAACAGCACAGTTTAAGAGAGTATGTCTCAGAATACGACAATGTGACTTCTTCCTTGACAAGAGTGCTCCTCTGTTTAGCACCATCCACCATCTTGCCCAAGATATACACTTTGCATTCATCCCTATTGGCTCCCTGACTTCACTACCTGCTCCCAACAATGACTAAAGGAAATTAAAATTACACCTACCCAGTGGGAGTCCACTCTCTAGGTCCCATGCTACTCATCTTTTCATGTATGTCAGCCTTCAGGAAATCTAGAGTGCACGTACTGTGTGTAACCACCTACATAGATGAGGACTCTTGACATTCTAAGATGTTGTAAGTTACCTAAGAACTGCTGGTGAGCAGTGTCTGAGTCAAACTCAGCTGAGATCTGTCCACATATTCCCCACCATACCGCTTGTTCAGCCCTATCTACACTATCTTACTGGCATCACTCAGAGTGGCCACCTTCCTTCCCCCACAAAAGGAGGCACTGTCCTAAGTCAAGCCCTCAAGTACACACCCTGAAGTAACTTGTCAACTCCGTTTTTTCACTCCTCAAACTCACCCTCCACAGTGTTAGGAGAGTTGACCTTTTGAGCCAGTTTCTGCTTGAGAAGCTTCAATTCNAGGCTGGAGATATAGGTCAGTTGGTAGAGTNNTTTGTCTACCATNCCCANAACCCCNGGTTTGATGCCNGGCACCACATATACTGGGCACAGTATCACAAGCCTGAAACCCAAATNGATGCAGGAGGATGAGAAANTTAAGGTATCCTTATCTATGTATCAAGGTCNAGCAGTCAGCCGAGGCTACATGAGAACCTGTCTCAAAACAACAACCAATAAAAGCACCATAGTACGTCCCTGCAAAATAAAGTCCAAATTCTCCACGTGGCATGGTATCTAAGGAAGGCCTCCTCCTTCTTGTGCCCTTTTATTTCTCACCCCTGGACGCTTTGCTGCTCTCATTACCTNATAACTTTATCGTTTCACCATCTTCTTGTTTCTTCTTGCTGATCCCTCTCCCTGGGACTACCTCCCTCTGAGTTCTCAACAGCTGAGTTCATCTTTCAAGAACTTGCTTCAGGGACTGGGAGATGGCTCAGTGGATAACATGCTTGCCACACAAGCATGAGGACCTGAGTTTGGAGCCCCAGCACCCACATGAAAGCCAAGTGCANTGGCACCTGTCTCTAACTCCAACACTAGGGTGATGGAGGGGCAGATCCTGACTGCTTGCTGGCTAAGCCGGTCTAACTAAAACAGTGAGCTTCAGGTTTGGGAAGTGTTGTTGNTTGTTTTTTACTCTTTTGGGGGGCCCCACCACCCAGCCCCCAAATCAATCACACAAGGAGGCTTATTCTTAATTAAAAATGTCTTGCCTTAGCTTGGCTTGTTTCTTGCCAGCTTTCCTTAACTTAAATTAGTCCATCTACCTTTTGCCTGTGGGCTTTTCCCATTCTCTTCTGTAAATCTTACTCTTACTCTGTGGCTTGCTTTGTAGCCAGGTGGCTGGCCCCTGGAGTCCTCCTCCTTCTCTGGCTACTTCTTTTTCCTCCCAGATTTCTCCTTCTATATATTCTCTCTGCCTGCCAGCCCTGCCTATCCTTTCTCCTACCTTGCTATTGCCTGTCAGCTCTTTATTAGACCATCAGGTNTTTCACACGGACACAGTGACAAAGTTTCAGAGTTCAACAAATGTAACATAAACAAAAGTAACACACTTTAAAATAATATTCCCCAACAAGTAAGAGCCCCTGTCTCAAAATTAAGGTGAGTAACAATAGAGAGAGAGATCCAATATAGTCAGAAGACTACTGGCTTCTGACTTCTGGCCCCATATGCACACAGACACAACCACATGCATTCAAACACACACACACGCACACATACACACGGAGGGGGGGGTGATTCATAATATTGTATGTGTTGCCAGAGACTAAGGTGAGGAACAAAAAAANTTATAGTTTATCATGTAACATGGTGTATTCATTCGTATTGCTATAACACAANACCAGATGCTGGTTGCTTTGTGTTTGTTTTGTTTTTGTTTTTGTTTTATAAAGAAAAGCTCATTCTTGAAGGCTGAAAGTCCAAGATAGAGTGACTCCATCTATTTGGCTTCTGGTAGAGGTATCCTGGCTGCATCACAGAATGGCATGACAGCAGGAGAAAATGCCATGTGCCAACGAGGCCAAGCACGTGGGGCTAGCTCCCTAAGAACCTTCGCTAATGAGATCAACAGTAATTCATCCTGCCCCTGTACCCTGACTGACTACCTTCCACTAGGCACCAACTTTTAAAGGTGCCGTCTCCTCTCAACATTACCACACTGACAACCAAAACTCGGGGGACATACTCCAATCAACATCACACCCAAATCACTACTCTCTCTTCTACTCCAACTCCCTTTTTCTCTGTGGTCAGCAGTCTCCAACCTCCTCCATTCCTTTTCCAAGATGAAAGGTCATTCATTTGAAATGATTTGAATTTTTGCTGTGAGTTTCTCATGGCCTAGAGTCGACTTCTGGGACGAAACAGTCTTTAGATGAATATTGAAAACTGGCAAGCAAGTTAGGCCACAACAGGCCATGGGAACAGCTAAGCTGTCTTCTTGGCATGGAAGCAGGAAACAGTATACTGGATTTGGCCCAGGAACCATTAATAGGTAACAGGAGCCCCTAGAGCATCTACAGCTGGAGGTCATGTTAGGAGATAAGGCTGGGGGAGAGGGCAGGTTGTGGAGGACTATCATGGCATATAAAAAGGGCTTAGGTGACAGGAACTGCTGAGAGCTGCAGGAAAGTAAGATGGCCAGTTTTCAGTATTCTGCACAATTAGTTTGAGGGTTTATATTTTATGTACTGCTCTTAACAAAACAGTGATTTACTGTTACATTTTAACATGTACTATAATTTCTGAGCTGGAGATTCAGGCAGGGTTCATCTAGACAATTCTACCTTGGTGTCATTGATTGGGGTCACTTATTCATCTCATGGCTAAGCTGATCTAAAAGTTCCAAGATGAGCCTCACTCACATGCTTGGTCCATTGGCAGGGGCAGCAGCAAGGCAGATGTCAGCAGGACCATTGTCATTTCCCCGGTAGTCTCAGCTCTCTTGAGGTGCTCTGCTAAGCTAGTTGGACTTTGTACATGGTGTCTCAGCCCTCCCAGAGGCCATAGTGGAAGCCCCCAGTTCACCCAGGTTCACTTTTTTGTACTTCCTTGATCAGTGCAGACTCAAGCTCAAATTCAAGAAAGCAACTAGTTCTAATTTTACTATAGAGCATTAAAGAATTGTAGCTGTCTCTAGCCCACCCAGGGCTGTATAGATATATAAATGAGAGAACCGTGTTCCTGAAGTATCCAAGCATGAGTTCTCCCAGAATACTCTTCTTACCTTCTTGGTTGTAGTGTGACATCAATATCATTTGCTTATTTATCTATTGCATTAGACTTTTTGCCCCTTGAGGACCATATATGTCTTCTTTAGATCTATATCTCAGTGCTGGTAACTAATTGATAGTAAATATTTAGTGAGGAAATAAAATAAAATAAACCGGAATAATTAGTACCTCCTTAACTCCTGGACTTCAGGACCCAAAAATAGCCCACTGCTTGATATAATTTCANTCTCCAAATATGGATCTTAAGAAAAGTTTGATCGAATGTAAACTCATATTCCTTATAAACATTTTTGTGAAGGACCTTCCTTTTTGGAAGACAGAAGATAAAGAGGAAATGGATGCACGTCTACAGTAGTTGAATCCTAAACTGGAAAAAAAAAAAAGTCAAAGATGCTCACAAAGGGTAGACCTGATCTTTCCCAAGAATAATGAGATGCATTTCTATACTAAGATAAGTATTGAGCATAGTCCAAGGAAAGGGAAAATTGTTAGCAACCAGGTTGTTAAGACAAATATGGCTGAACTTCAAGGGAACTGAAGATATAAGTGAGAGTATAGTTAAAATGGCTGATTAGAAAGTTTCTCATTGCTTAGGAAGATAAGAGCAGGTAGGAAATAACCAATAAGCTCTGAGAACAAAGTCTGGAGGTCACACTGAGGACAAATTGCAGATTCTGTGGGAGTGAGCACAAAAGAGAGGGTACAGATGCAGGTGGCTAAGGATACTGAGAATGAAACGCAACCCCAAGTTTTGGAGATGGAGTAATTTCATTAAATGACTAGGATGAAGGTGTGGCTTTACCTTGCATATAAAATGANGCCAATGATCATTGGAAAAGGATGAGAAATTGTGAGCTCGGAGCAATCACTGAATCATCAACAGGGATGCTGAAATCATTAGCTAATAGGGTGTGTGATTAACTGCAGGAGTTAAACTGACACAGAGTTTCAGAAACATTACAGGGCTGAGACAAGGAATCATAACCTGGTCAGGGCAGACTCAGGCAAACAGAAACAGGTAAAGTGTGTCTTTAACACGTCACCTTCATCCTATAGCATCTGTCATTAGCTTGGTTCACCTATCCCACAGTTGGAGGGTGGGTCACATGACACTCCTCTGCCCATTCTTTTTCCTATCCTTTCTTCCACAAACTGGTACTTATTATCAATCGTATTTAGAAACAAGATGTTACAACTGAAAAAAAAATGCATGTTGCAATGTTTGACAGGGCTTTCTAATGACAAATTCTTAACCTGAAAGTGGTTGTTTCAGGATCAACATTCTACAGAGGGGTCTGGAAAATCAAGCAACTTCCATAGAGTGGGTGTTTCCTAGTGTCTTTGTCCTGGGAGTTCTTTGTCCAACATTGATTAATCTTTTCTATTTAGGATTATTTGTCAAGGTTGTTTTTTTTGTAATGTGTGTGTGTCCTTTTGAGTTTATGTGTACATGTGTGTGCAGAGGTGTCTTTGGAGGTCAGAAGAGGGTATTGGATTCCCTGGAACTGAGCCACCTGATATGGGTTCTGGGAACTGAACCTGGAACCTCTGCAAGAACATCAAATGTTTTAACTGCTGAGCCATCTCTCCAGCCCCTTTGCTTAGGATTTTAATTACTCTCACAAAATGTGAGTTTCTTAGTGCCAAGGCCTGAGCTGAGCCAATACTGACAGACACAAATAAAATGATAAGGGATATATGTGCGAGGGGCAGCATAGACCTTTGTATTCTCCACCAATGGATCAAGGCAGGTGAGTGTGTCCTACCCATGACCACTTCAGAGAAACAGAATTTTAAATAAATGCTGTAAATGCAGAAAGGTCTGCGAAGCAATGGCATAAGAGACAGTCAAGGATAACTGATATTTACGAAACACGTAGCATGTGTCAAACCCTTTCTGTATTTTCAATAATTTCATTCTTGCAGCTTAGCAGGTCAGAACCTTTATCCTCATTTTGCAGACAAAGAAACTCAAGANTTTTCCAGGGAAAAGTAGCAGTGCTAGGATTTGCACTTAGACACTGTGGGAGCGGAGGTACCCCTCAACCGCTCTGCATTGCCCCAAAGGCACGTTAGCTGCACCTCTGTAAGAGTTCCAATTGAGCAAGTCTCTTAGAACTCTTTCCATCTCATCTATCTTGTCACACTCTGAAGGTAAGCGGGCAGCAGCGGCAAGAGCCAAACACATCTTTAGTTGAAGCATCAGTCTCAAGTGTGTCTGGGATTCCTTTACAGTGTCTTTTCAGAGTAGCTCACCAACAGATAATTTAGAGCTTGCGGGTAGAGAGATCCGCAGCAGAGAGAGAAGGAAAGGGGGGCAGGGAGAGATATTGCACTTTGATCCATTTTGTTCCAGCTGAATCTTCAACATAAACAAAGAACTTTAAAATGACAAATTTATGGGTATTATTTGCTCCCTAAATCATGATGTAGCCTACCATTCTTCCCAAAGACCCTGGGCTGCAGTTCCTCTCTTTGAATCATTTCTTCACTTTTAATCTTTTAAAAACATTTTATTGANAATTTTATACAGTATATTTTTACCACATTCTCTGCTGTCCCCCAACTCTTCCCACACACCTGCCCATCCAACCAACTTTCAGTCCTTTCTCTCCTTTGAACAAAATAAAACAAAAACAAAAACAAAAAGAGATGTTGGGGAAGAGAGAATCACTTTTCAATGGAGTTACACTGATTATATCAACCACACTCCAGGGCAGGCCCCTTGCTCAGTTAACCAACACAAACTGATTTCTTTACAGCTACATATCCCTTATCTTATAAGCTTTTCACCTTGCTTGGGGGCGGGGCACACACACACACACACACACACACACACACACACACACACACACACACGAGCCTTTAGGTTCCTTTTCCAGTCGAGGGAAGGGTGGTGAGTTACAATGAAATTGGTTTTTCCGCGGTATTTCTAATCACAGATCAGGAGATGCAAACCACAAAAAACACGAGTTTCTTGGCAGGTCACCAATTTCTGNGACTNACTGATCAATCAATCACACCCAAAGTCATTTACTAACAACAAAAAACAGTACAGCAGCAAGGTTCGTTTACTTAAGCCTAGGACTGCAGCGGTCACCACTGGCGTGTGCAGTCACAGCCACTAAGCCCTGCCCTGTCCCCAGGGAGCTCCCTCGCCTCCAGAGTCCCAAGAGCCTCCGGGCTGTCTCTGGAGGCTCGCAGGCCCTCGGGGAAGACCGCCCAAGGAGGCAGCCGAGGCCTGGGCTGCGGTCCAAGACCCCGTTACCCTCGGGAAAATGGAACCTTCCGCCCCGGCCACCCGCTGAGGAGCTGCGGGGAAGCCTTTGATCTCGTCTAGGAGAGGGGACCGGACTCAGCCACGGGAATCCGGGATGCGGGGCGCCGCGTTACGGGAATCGCGGCGGCGCACAGTCCCGCCCCTTCGTCTCCGGCGACCCCGGACCAATGGCCGCGCGCTCCNGGACTGACCAAAGCCAATCAGCTCCAGGACTCCGTCCCTGGGGGGCGGGGCCACAAGGGGCGGGGCTAGGCGAGCCTTGGTCGGCGGCGGGCGGAGGGCGGCGTGTGCCGTCGGGAGGCCAGAGTTTCGAGCCGACCGGTCTGCGGCTCCGCGGAGGGGCCGGCGGGCGGAGTGGGCCCCGATCCGCGAGGCTGAGGGACGCGCAGGGACGGCGAGGCTCGCGGCCTGAGGTGAGACGGGCAGGGCCCCGGCGCGGGAGGGTGCGGGCTGCCTGGCGCCGCCGCCACCTGGCAGCCGGGGCCCAGCGGGGCCGGGCTGGAGCGGCTCGGCGCACGCCCGGAGCTCGTCAGGCCGGCTTGGGAATCCCCGCATTCCTTCCTTCCCCACTCCCGGCTCCCACTTCCCGGGCCTCGTCACTCGTCTTCTNCTCCAGCCGCGTTCCTGACGCACAGTTCCGGAGCCCCCGCCCCAAAGTTCCCTCGGGATCTCGCGTCCTGGGTGATCGCGTCCCGCGTCCTCCCAGTTCCCGTGCCCTTGTCCCCTGAACCAAGGATGGACATGGCCCCAGAAAGTGAAGTCTTCGGTGTCCCCTGAAATAACACCCGCCCCGGACTTGACTCGCCACTGCCTGCTCTGGATTTCTCTTACCCAGAGCGAACTTTTCACCCAGAAATCGCAACGTTTTGGCGTTGATGAAAAGTTCAGTGATTATAAATATTAACGCTCCCTTTGGTCCCTTCCTAGTAAATCCCGCGTGCCTTTACATCCAGAGCGCAATCCCATCTGTCTTTATAGATTTTCACCTCTTCTCCTAAGCGTAAACTTTTCCAAGTAGCAGGGGGTTCTCTTCTTTCCTGGATGAACGACATTTTAATTTGGAACTCCAAACAAAAATAATATCAAAGGCTTGGCCCGCTGCTCCTTTTGTCATTTTCCATCAAAAGGAAGCTCATTTGGGCTTAATTTGTATAGTTTTTGGACGTTCTAGCAGCTGTGCTGCTTCAAAGTAGACAGTTGATACTGGAACGTCAGGGTGAATCCTCTGAAGGCTTAAGCTGTTTGGTCTGGTCAGTGTGGTGTAAACAAACCCTTTCAGACCATGTGTGACTGCCAGCTTCCAGTTGGAACAACTCTTAATTTGAAATTACTGACTCATTATCGGAGGGGATGATCGCCATCACCTTAATTTCCCAAATTTATGTTCATATTTAACATTGTGAATTATTTTTGAACCCTAAACTGGAATGNTATATTTATAGGACTAATCTGATAGTAGATTTAATTGTGTTTTCCACAGTTTTCTTTTGGGGAATAGTTGTGCCCATTTGCTTCTACTCACAAGTGAAAGAAAAAAAAATTGCAAGGAGGAAATGTCAGATAAGAATAAACTTCATAGTGGAATGTTTTCACTCTTCTCATCTGTATTGTTGACATTACAAATACTGCTACCTGCTAATTTAATGCAACGTTCTTATGTAACTGGACATTTTGTTCTGTTTTATTTATGACTTTGTGTTTTCACTTAAAAATATTTTTCCTAAGAGAATGGCGTTTCGGTTAAATGCTAGGATGAATGCTAATTATTATATACCTATGAAGTAGGTGTTACAGTATCTCCTTTTTAGGAATGGAAACAGGCTCAAAAAATTTATGACTCCAAATCCTGTGCTCACAAACGGTCCTATTGGCAAATTTCTTACAGAAAATTCATTAGTATAATTCGATCTGGGAAGTTGCGTGTTGCCCACAGCACTGCAGTAGCAGGAAGGGTTTTTCCCTAGACGTGATTTCAGACCTCATTTTGCTGCAGATCACCTGGCCCTGATAGATTTGCAGCTTGTCTGCTAAAGAACCATGGAAGTTCTCACAGCTTTCTCCATGTCTTTGATTGCAGAGTGGTTTGATGGAAGATGAGGTTTTCCTTTGAGATTATTTTACTAAGCACTCAGCCTGCTGTGGAATTAATAAAGATGCCTGAGATAGCATCTAGGTTCCTGAAAGTTTACAAAATTGGGCTGACAAATTGGTGTGTGAAAAATTACCCNGATACAGAGCAGTTTCAATTAAATAATGAGTGATGTAGAAAGTGCTGTGGGTCTTTAAGGATAGGACTTGAAATAGTCAGTGTGTCTAGAGGTCAGCCTTGAGACCTGGATAAGGTTTGGATAAAGGGTAAACTAGAGAGATCCTATTCTAAATCCTATTCTAAATCTAGAACAGAGGGCAGAATGGACACTGTAGAACTTTGTAAAGGACTGCCATGTGCTGTTACCACAGTATATGCAGTTTAATAACCAGTAACTTATGCAATTTTGTATGTCAGTCTCTGAACATAGCCTTTTGAAGTAGGTCTTACTACCCTCTTCTACACAAAGGCAAACCCCAAACACAGACGTTATCGTCAGATTCTACATTTATGCTTAGATATCCTGAGTTCAGGCTGAACTCATAACTGTAATATATGTTACTTTTTCATATTGTCTACATGAGAACAGAGTAAAATGGTTATACCAGGTCTTTTAAAACTCATTATTGACTGGGAATGTAGCCAATAGGAGAATGATTGCCTAGCATGTGACAGTCCTGGCTTCAGTCCTCAGCNCTGCATGCTACATGCATTCTCCATCAGTACCACTTACATATGTACATAAGCTACCCATTCTTTTAGCTGTTCGCCAAAAGCTCCAAGATTCTCAGCATATGAAGTTGTGTAACTACTGTGCTACATTTTGTATCCTTTTAGGGAACTCTGTGAAGGTGCAGTGGAAACAGATGTTTGTGAATGTGGGGGAAATTCCACAGAAGAGATGTTCATTGGGGTTATAAACAACGGAACAAGGCCGAGTCAGCAGGGCACTGGCATTGTAGAATCAAACNGTAGTGCNCGTACAAGCACACATTCAAGGAGGTGTTTTAGAGGAAGTCTACAAGTTTGTTGTAACTTGAGCTTACCATCTAGGTGTCGCTGATGTGGAAATGATGAAAGTTAAGACCAATTTGCTGAGGCTACGAAAAAAAGTGGAGCTTAAATATTTACTTTGCAGTCGGAAAACTAAAAGAATAATTTCAGCATAATTGGAGTAAAAAGCCAGATTGTTTGTAATTCTCTCTGGGATTATAGCATGGTAGTTTGAGAGAAAGACGTCTAAGGAAAGGGTTTTCTTTATGTAGTGGGCTGGGGGTTGAACCAGGGCCTTTCCACATTGGAAGCAAGTGCTCTACCATGAACTGTACCCCAGCCTCCCCTATTACTGCTATTTCAAGTTAGAAGTGAATACTGGAGGTCAGTTGGACAGTGCAGGTGGACAAAATGGTTCCTAGGTTCTCTGAAATGTGGTAAGTGCTGTGATCAGAAGAGGAGGAGTTGATGGTAGAGGAGTGGCTGGGAGCCACTGTCAATGCCATGATCAGGTCCAGGTCCAGTCATCGATAAAGAGAGGCCAGTGAGAAGGTCATGAGAGAAGTCTGGGTAAGATGTGTACCTGAGAAGTCAAGTTTTAAGGGTAGATGAGAGAACAGCAGGCTTTACTGACTGAAGCAACTGAAAAGCATGAGTTGTTTATGGTTATGTGTGTGAGGGGGTAAGTTTCTATGATTAAAAAACCCTGGTAACAGTGTTGATGCATTGTGTTGTATGTGTACATGCTGTCTCTTATACACATCTAGATGTGTATAAGAGACAGGAGCACGCCTTCAATCCTAGTTCTTGGGAGGCAGAGGCAGGAGGATCTCTGTGAGTTTGAGGTCAGCCTGGTCTACAGAGAGAGATCCAGGACCTGTCTCTTATACACATCTATGATACATAACTAGAATTGAAGATTCAAGCCAGAATTCTTGAAATTTGGTTTGAAGGTAAAGTACTAGTTGAAGTTACATTTCTTCAAAGTAAATATTTTAAAAGAAAAGCAGATCCTGAGTATTTTGTCTTTGGGTACATTCATGGCCAGGAGATAAAAGCTAGCAGAGAATACCAGAAAGTGGGTAAAGGACAGAAGCAACTGTGTGGTTGCATTTTAAACCAGGAGCTTGATGAGGGACTTAAAAAGCAGGGATGGTGAATGGAGGCTTCAGAAACACTTGTCATGGTGTCACAGGGCTACAAGGACTTCATTCTGTGGCTAGATAGTTAGAGGGATTTGTGCGTTTCTCCGCTCTCGAATCAGAGAGCTGTATCTGTTAGTGTGTGGTGAGNCTGGATTGATGCTTTGAAGCTACCTGTACCCCTATCCAGAGCAAGAACTTAAATTCCTTTCAGTAAAACAAGTGAGTTGCCCTGTTAAAAGTTGAATGTCCTGCCTCCAAAATTTCAGATTCTCTTTCTTAGTCATTTTCATCCTTTGCTTTAAGGAAGAGTGGGCTAATTATCATAAATAGTGGGTTCATACTGCTTTTCCTGCACAGTCCTTTCTTGTTTGGATGTTCTGTCTTATGTACATCCCCTGCAACTGCACCCCCTAGTGCCAGCTGAGCTCATCAGAGCTGTATTTCAGATAACACAGTGCTGGCTGGTAGACTTTCCCATTGGCAGTCTTCAACCAAACACACTGTTTTCTCGAACCTCTGACTTTATAACTGAGTGCCCCTGAGCCCTGAATAGGATATTATCCGTTCCCAAAGCACTTTGCATATATTTTACCTGTTAGCTTTGACCTTCCTGTAGCTGAGATCTGTTTGGCGTCAATTGTATTTGCAGTGTTTTATGTCTTAAGTGATGGTGAGAACATAGGTTTTTAAAATAGTCAATATATTAACTTGGAATATGCTTGTATAATAAAAATATATTTTTGTATTTTTCCTCATAGGACCAGTTGTCCCAAAAAATATCTTTGAATAATATGAGATGCCATAACAGATTTTTTTTTTTGGCATGCTCTCCCTGTATTGCCCA